>CM041004.1:2096912-2119222 GCA_022985145.1 Pangasius djambal
GTGTGTGTGTGTGTGTGTGTGTGTGTGTGTGTGTGTGTGTGTGTGTGTGTGTGTGTGTGTGTTGAGGAGTGCGTGTGCAAAGAGCAGCCCCACAATTCCCCACGAAAAACAAAAAAGTCAACTCAAAGAGAGAAGAGAAAAGGGAAAACTTTGTATTTATTCGTAAATTAGTTGAAAAAAAACCCAAACATTTATTATTCATTCAATTATTGATCAGGTGTTAATTGAATTTAAAGAAAGTGTGAATTATGCAGCACGCGCTCGTTATGCACGGGGCGCACCGCGTCCACGGGAGGGCACAGACCTTGACTCTGGCAGCTCAACATCTGAATGCGTAATTTCCCCGGCTTTCTATGGTGCATTCTTAATGAACAGAGTCAACATCAATGTTGTGTGTGTGTGTGTGTGTGTGTGTGTGTTTATGTGTGTATGTTTGTGTGTGTGTATTTTCCCGGACAATAAGCGTCTTCAGAAATCAGTCTGCTTAAAAACAAAATCAACATGTAGTCCCACTTCACTTTGCTTTGCTGTAACAGATATTTTTTACTTTAATTACTAAAACACCACTTTAGTTGCTGCCTCGTTTCATTTTTGTCCTGTTAGTTTTGTATTGTAATTGTAATTGATTGTCAAATATCCTTAGGAAGAACTCATGACACACCAATGCTTAATGCTGAAACCTTGTAACTGGTTGGTCACAAGCCCCGCCCACTCACAGAAGGAACCTCGGTTAAAATGTTTAGCTAGCTATGTCGGTTATGTAGGTAATGTTAAAATGCCTCTTTGTCTAATTATTTCATTTAAAAATTTGTTTCACCTATTTAGCTGTTTGTGTTTACGTACACCAATGACAACTCCAACTAGCTTTATTTAATACCTTCCTTAATCTCGCTATTAGCTAGTTATTTGTTTAGCTAAAGAACGCCTATCATAGCTCTTCAGTGCAACTTACATACATTGAAATTTCGCCTTGAAATTTCAATAAGTGAACACATAACAAAGACAATACCTTTTGTGTGGGGGGAAAAAAAAAACTTTCCCTGAATTTTACAGGCATCATTTTTGCAATTTCTTTTAAAAACATATTTAATGCTGACCTCGAATGGCATTACATTTGCTTTTGAGCGTATCTCCAGCTAGAAGTATGGTTACATCAAACCATCAGACAGTGGCGCTTAAAATGTGTTGAAGTATAAAGTCAGAATCGTGTGTATCTGCATGTGTATCTGTTTAGAATACATTATCTGTTCATGCTGCATAACAGATTCCTGTTTGGTTACATCCCTAATACACAAAATCCTGCATCTAACAGGCGGAATATCAAGCCAGTGGTCAAACGTTGACATTTTTGCACATGTTTAATTGATCTGAAGTGTGTGAAACGTGAACTCTGCGAGTATTTTGCGAACATCACTATCTTAGTTTCGGTCCTGACCCAGCTGGAGTCTCTTGCCCCAGCCTGTCTGAAATGAGAACACAGGAGACAGTAAGTCAGGATATGATGTCAGTGTCTGAATAACATCGCTAGACATATCGGATGACAGACGATGTCTGAAAGGAAAACAAATCTTGCCCAGGATAAAAGGCTTTTACTGGTGAAGCAAAGCCCGTCTGTCAGAGAGCTGAAACTGAATGAAGGAAATCCACGTCAGAGTGCTTCGGGAAGACGAAATGTGAAGCCGGGGATCTTCGGGCATCTTTCAGATTGTGTGACAGAGACTCAAATAAGCAATTTGTAGTCAAAAGCGCAGTAATGTCACGGTGAGTTAATACATTTCTGAGAAAAGAGATGGCCAGAAGCTCTTCACGGCAGTCTGAGAGGCTGATCAATAACTACAGCCATTTCTGCAGTGTAGTAAGCCAGTGTTTCCAGCTCCACATCCCTGGAGTGGACCTGTTCGGCATAGGGTAGTGTTTTTTTGTGCTTTTTTTTATCCTGATTGAGCTCTTGGATAGCAAGCGAGTGGTAGCAGTGAGAACAATGTCAGTACAAACATCCTCAGACAACATGTGTTTTTCTCTGCACATTTAAAAAAATACAAGAACTTGACCAAATATGAACCAATGGAAACTGGATTTCTGGTTCTAGTCCATTTGCCACTAACCTGATAATTGGAACTGGAAACATTGGTCCTATTAGTGAATGATTAACCAGCTGCCACAATTTTACTCATGAAAAGACTTAATTTCGCCAATTATACTGGCAATACAAAATATACGTGATTTAATTTGAAACCAATTGTGGCGACAAATATGATGAAATGAAAATAACATAAATCAACTCAGTAAAAAAAAATATTTCTGCTAGTTCTTGCAGCATTCATGGCTGTAATATTCTGTATTTGTGTTCACGTTGTTTTATTTTTTTTTAAGCAATAATGTGTCACAAACAAATCTGAATATTGTATTATTTTGTTTTTGTGTTTGGGGTTTGTCTATATATCCGGACTTTGCAAAATGTATGAACGGGTCTGCATAACCAATCAGGAATGAACAGTCCTGCTAGCCCTGCCCCTAGTACTATCACTTCCTGTTGGTGTAGGAACCAAAACTTTGCACTTTTCCATTTTTCCAATAAGATGATGACAGGATGTATTTTTTTTAATCTTATTAACTTCAAAAGAGAGAACAAAAAGAGGCTGTTTATAGCTGCTATAAGGTAAGCGATAACTTGTTTCTTGGACGCTCAGCAACATTAGATGTAGCTATAATAAAAGAAAATCATGAGATGTTGTTTGTTAATCAATTAAAAATTGTAATTGTGATATAAGAGGAATAAAACACTAAAGGGATGTGCTGTTATAGGACAATAATCAACACTGGTGTGCTTTATTCATGATGTAGTGGTTTACAAAAAGTGTAATAATAGATAATTATGAAGCTAATTAACGGCTTTACAAATTTGCTTTGTCTAAAAAAAATGCTAGCATGAATCTATAATGTATTTCGGGACGTATTCGTTGTTAGCCATGTTAGTGATTTTAGTCCTGGGTTAATGCTGCTATCCATTTTCGTCAGAAGTGAACTAAACACATCTGACGTCAAAGGAAACAGATTTCTCCTTGCATCATTTACTACTTGGTAAAGCTCGACCTGTGAAATGGTGTTTTAAAAGGTCTGTAATTTTAGATTTTAACGTAATTCTGTTGATTTCAGCCTGATAGTACTAACACGATTAGACCATTTTGACAGTTGACCTATCTTATACTTTGTGTCTCATCGCTAATTGCAAACAAATAATTCATAAAGATCTTCTTTATATGTTTATCCAATTCAGAGACTCGCCGTACAACCACGACCTTGCTCTGGGCATCCATGTTTTTTCGAGCGAAAGCACTGGAACGCGTTTAGATGAGAACTCAGGGACTTGGAAGTTTCTAGTACAGTGGATTGCAGCATATGTAGCAGTGATTTATTAAGCCATTATTAAACAGAGCAGTGGCTTTTTTTTTTTTTTTTTTGCAGTAGACAGGTTTATAAAGCAAGTGCTAGCCTACAGGTACATCCTCACCTGAGCCGATGGAGGCTAGCCACCCTTAGGCAGGGTATGACTCTCCCACTCCAAATAGCCTGAGGCTACACTTCTAACAGACACACCGACACACCTCTCATCCTCCTTCTCTTCTTTTCAATTTTCTCTCCCTCGCTCGCTCTCTCTGTCCTGCTCCTGTGCTCTTTGCTGGCCGGTTGTTGACCTGCTTCCTTCCCTCTCTCCTTCCACTTCCTCTCTCAGCTTTTCTGACCAAAAGCCTACACCAAAGACCTTCTCAAAGTCCACCTCTCTCTCTCCTCTCCCCTGTCTGTCTTCTCTACAGCAGTGACCTTCCTGCGTGTGGCTTCCTTTAAAATTCAGATTTCTGTTCAGCCAAAGCAAAGAAAATGGCCGACTTCAGTCACTTTCTCAAAATGAATGCATTGGCTTTACTTTCACTGACCCTGAGCAACCTTCTGAGAGAAGTAATGTTACTGCTAATACTAGCCATCTAGCTATCATGTGCTAACCTGACAATTTCTGATAGGATTTCTAAGAGAGTTTTGTTAATAATGTTAACAATCTGAACTACTACAGCTAGCTATACTGAGCTAACCTGACAAGATTTCTAAGACAATTGTTCATATTCATAAATGTTAATAATATAAATAATATAAAATTTTATAAATATCATGAGCTAATCTTATAGCATTTCTGACTAGATTTTGAAGTCATATTCACAAAATGTTAATAATTTAATCTGCTAAAACTAGCTTTCTTGAACCAACCTGACTGGATTTCTGACAGGATTTTAAATAATATTAATAAATGTTCATAATCTTCACCACTAATACAAGCCAGGAAGCTAACATGTGCTAACCTGACACTTTCTGACAGGATTTCTGAGAGGATTGTTCATATTCATAGATGTTAATAATGTAAACTGCTAAAAACCTACCAGCTAGCTAACCTGACAGGATTTATGGCAGGACTTATAGGTTATATTAATAATTGTTCATAATTCTCATTGCTAATACTAGCTAGCTCATTAATATGAGCTAACCTTGAGAGTATTTTTATGCTATTCATATATGGATGTAATATTTACTGCTAATGCTAGCATGCTTGTTAATAGGAGTTCCGTTGATAAGAAAAAAAAAAAAAAGACAAGAAAAACTCAGTTTCAGTCATAAAACTACTTTTGTAGTTTCACATATGAGTAGTCGTTCCACTCAAAAACACAAAATGATCTCTTTTATGCCTTCAAAGCCTCTTATCCTCACACATCTCAGCCGAAACAAACAAATCGGTCGATTTCACCTCCACTATAGTGGATTAGCTTTACCGTTGCTGTTGTTGCGGTTGTTCGGTGGATTTAGACTCGATTCTGGGATTACAGACTGTCTTCACACATCACAGTTACTTCCTATGCCAATGAACATCATCATGTACACAACCTAACATGAGGAGAAAGGCATTATGGGATACCACCAACCTCCTGCCTGCAGCAGCTACAGCTTTCATCTCTTTCAGTGGCTGAGATTGCCCAAAGGACATGTCCTTCTCTCTCAGACACCCTCCAGAGGCAGCTGACTACACTAGGCTAGATATCAAGCTCTAGCATACACTCTGGGGCTAATCTGCAAGCTCTCTAACTCACATTAAAGCTAATTTATGGAGCGCTGGTGAGTTAACATGCAACGCATCCAATATTAAAATTCCTTTACCTAAAGAAATGAAAAATGCTAATTGTGGCAAGCATGCTAATTTAACAGCAACTGTAGTGGATATGTGGTTCAGACTATTCCTTAACCAAGGCCAGTGGCTTAAAATGAGTCAAATTATTTTTATCCAATGCAAGCACTAGTGTCAGGGACCATGCTAATGCTAATTTATAGATAGAATGGATAGCATTCCAGGCCTAGGTGTTGAATGGATTCCATTACATGCTGGATAAATAATGCGGCCCACTACCTGCTGCGTACAAATACGCTCACAACACACACAATTACAACACCTACAAAGTCTTTTAATGGCTGGGGGGGAGTGTTTACAATGGTACACACTCACTTTTACCCCAATATAAACTCCGCCAATATAGATATTAGAATGTTGTGCTATCCTCAAGGAGTGCACTTAGTGATTTGCATATTCATATATGCAAATGCAAACATGAATAATTTCCCTCACCACCTTTGCCTCTCTCCAAAGGTTACAGCCCATTAATTAAAACTCAACAATTAGCGTGAAGAATCTCCATTATTTATTATTTTTTCCCCAGCACTGCATGGAGCAGTCATAAATAATATCAGTGCTGGTCTCTTTCTCTCTGATTTTACTACCTATTAAAATCACATGGCCAGTTCACCGCCGGTCAACGCTGCTTCTCGCTCTTACATCCCACTGAACACCTGACACAGCAAATCAAATCTCCAGCAGAGAATCAGCTTCACAGAGACTCCATCAACAACAATGCATAGATCTAAATCAATGAATTGGGTATATTAACAGCTCTTTATGCTGGAATTAACGGTTGCTTAGTTGCTGTGGGACCCATTGGCTCTGTGCTTCACCTGCTGAGCCTGTCCTGAGATTAATTTAAAGAAGGAAGGCATGTGTCACTGAACTACATTTATCAGTTTCATCTTTCCTTCTCTTGCTTTGACCACAGAGAGACCACAATCTTGTTCTGGCATCCAGATCCTACTTCTACCATCTGGCCAACAAGCTTCTTTTCCCATCTAGATACTACTCCTACCATCCTGATTCTCACAAGCTTCTGCTCCAATCCAGATCATAACCAACAAGCCCCTTATACCATCTAAATCCTATTTCTACCACTTTGAGACCCACAAACTCTTACTCCCATCCAGAACCTAGTCAACAGACTCACACCCAGATTCTACTTCTATCATCCTGAGGTTCACACGCTCCTTTCTCCATCCAGATTCTGCTTCTGTCATCCTGAGGCCTACAAGCTCTATTTGCCCTCCAGATCCTACTCCTGTTCTCTTGAGGCCCACGAGTAAATTCTTCAATTCAAATCTTACCTCTACCAACTAAGCTTCTCCTGCAATCTAGATCCAACTTCTTTCATCCTGAAGTCTATGGGCTCCTTCTACCACTTGGATTTTACTGCTGTCATCCTGAGGCTCACAAGCTTATTCTCCTACCATCCTGAGACAGACCAGATTTGGCTGCACTCTGGATCGAATTTCTATCATCCTGAGGCCTGTAAGCCCTACCTGTTTCCTAGACCTTGCTTCTGCCATCCAGTGACCCACAAGCTCTCACTCCCATCCAGAGTCTACTCCTACCACCTTGAGGCCTGGAAGCAAATTCTACAAAATCCTGTATCCTGTCATCCAGATTCTAGTCAACAAGGTCTTTCTCCCATCCAGGTTCTACTTCTGTCATCATGAATCCTACAAACTGTGCCCTCCAGATCCTACTACTGCTGTTTTGAGTAAATTCTCTCATCTAAAAGCAATTTTGACTATCCTAAGGCCCACAAGTTCTAGCTCCCATTAAAATCCTACGTCTCCCACCATGAGATCTTGCTCTCGTTCAGATCCTCCACTACCATCTAGATTGTACTCTTACCATCTTGTTGCTAACACCCTGAGGCCTACAAACTCTATCTACCATCCTGCCGTTAAGGCTCTTAAGGCTCTACTTCCACTTTCCTGGGGTCCACAAGTTCCAGCTCGCATCTAGATCCTACTTCTACTCAAGAAGGACTGGTCAAGAAGCTCCTTCTCCAATGTAGATTAATTTACTTATTTTATTTTGAAGCCCATAAACTCCTACTACTATCTGGACCTTGCTTATACTCCAATCGCCTAGAAGCAGCTTTTCCAATCCAGATGATTCCATCCTCATAGTGAATTAACTTTAAGATCCGATGATGTCTTCACACATCACCATCATCTCATCATGGAGCTATAAAAGTGAACCTGTTGCCTATAGGTTTTTATAATTTTATCTATCTATCTATCTATCTATTTATCTATCTATCTTGTGTGGGAAACAAGTTTTCATGCAGGAAACCATTCAGAAAACAGCCTCTCGTGTAACAAACCTGATTTTTGAGGTTATAAAGAAATGGAGTTAAGACAGTGATGGGGATTGAACCAGTTGGTGGGAAATGTAGGGGGTTAGGGTTAGTCGATGAGGCCATGTTAAAAACTCTAATAACCCAGAAGGCTGCATCATCGCTCCCGATATCCTGACAAAATTGACCAAAGCATGGCAAGCATCTGAAATGGTTTTTGCTCGTGTTGAAGGCGCATCAAAGGGAATGACCTTCCTTCCATAACATCTTAAGAGTTACAAACTGAGTTTACCACATGAAACAGCCTCTGAAGTGTGTGTGTGTGTGTGTGTGTGTGTGTGTGTAGGAGTGTCTGCACACTTCGATATTTTGCAGAGAGTCTCTTCACTTTAAATATATTTGTCGATTTCATGGCCAATAATAACACTAAATCAGCCGCACCCTGCTCTTTATTGAGACGAGCTTTGAAGTCTTCTTAATAAATTACCTCCCACTTTATCTCTCTTGGAGTGAAAAAGCCGTGCAATATTTATCAAGCTTCACAAAAAATTTGAATGTCGGGGGGTGTAGAAAAAAAATCCTTGAAATTTTCATCAAAAGTATTCTAATCATGCAATCATCAGGTCAGCTAATGAGTTAGCAGGAGTGAGGGCCTGAGTCGCCAGGATTCACGAGAAAAAATAGGAACGTGTCTCTCTCTCTCTTGCTTTCTATCTCTCTCTCTCTCTCTCTCTCTCTCGCTAGCCTCAACTCATCAAAGCTGTGCCTCATTAGGCCATCGTTCACTGGTCCATTTGATTATAGTTTCACTTTTTAAAGTGGAAAATTTCACTCATTACGCTCATTAGTTTTCAAGGTCGGCGTTTGAAGCTGTTCCTGTCAATAAGAGATAAATCGACTCTTCGTTTCCTCTCTCTCTCTCTCTCTCTCTCTCTCTCTCTCTCTCTTTCCATTTTTTCATTCACAAATACACCTCCCTCTAATTTTGCTCCAAAGTTTAGCAGCTGCCATTATTTTTTTCTTCCTCTGTGATGTATCATATTTTTATAGTCATAATGTTGGTCAAACTTGAATTGTCCAAACCGAGACTCTGAACATAATCAGTTAGCTGAGACATTTGTGTTTTTTTTTTTGTTTTGTTTTGTTTTTTGTTTTTTTTAAGTTTTGCACTGAAGCTACAAAGCTACAGCGCGCAGCTGTTATTTAATTCCGTATGTTGAAGATTTCCTTTCAAAACTGGAAGTGTTTGACTGATTTAGATAACAGCCAATAGAGCATATGCTATGCTACACCCCTGCTGAATTGAAACAATCCTGACAGTAGCTTAGCACGCTAGCTAAATATGGAGAATAGTGAAGAGTTTACTTTTACACCTCACACAAATTTCACCCTCTTTGAAATGAATGGAATTCAATCATTTTTTCTCCACTAAGCGACGGTTGGAAAAAAAGGAAACGTGTGCAGGAAGACGTACGGCCGAAAAACGCACTGACGAACCACAGTTGTTGCTAATGAGATGCTTGGGCGAACACAAAATTAATACAGGATGAGTCGTCAAAATTTTTTTAATAATTTTTCCTGGAAGTAACAAACTCCATTCGTATTTTACCATTGTGCAAACTACTTTAAATACAATTAAATGTTAAAAAGTAACATGACAATTCGTTTATAACAAGAATTATTTTATTTACATCAAATAAAATAAATCAAAGAAATAAAAAAGTCACTGAACGGGAAGTAAGAATTTTAAGTAAAATAAATTAAAGCCAATGACAATTAAAAGACTACACAGTGTTAATTACAAGCATGTTTACGTTTATGCATCTTATCTAAATTCCAGCCCTCAGACAGCGTTAGCGTTTAGCATTAGCAACATGGAGTCTGCAGCATGTGACATAAGAGAGAAAGAAACAGAGATACCTTTAACTTAGAAATAAATTAACAAGTAGAAAGATAAAAATAATTGATTATTTAAAAAAAAAAAGTCTTAAATAAAATATTATTGTTATATGAATATACATAGCAGCATTAAAATAGCTATAAATATGATACTTAAATTAACTAAATAATATTAACTAAAATAAAATTTAAAAAAGTATAAAATGGTGACATTTATAAAACATTTAGCATTACAAACACAGAACCAGCCACATGTGGGATGGAAATAGATGATAGACTGGTGTAAAGTAAGTATGTGTGTTTGTGTGTGTGTGTGTGTGTGTGTGTGTGTGTTTAGTTGTAAATGTAGCGTGTGATAGAGGCCTAAGGCTGACTGTAGATATTAAAGCACAATCAATACAGACTGATGCGTCTTCCTAACCTATCTGACATCTACTGCTGTCTTTCTCTTTTGCCCTTCCTCATAAATCTCTCTCTGACACATTACACACCACGCATGTGCTCTAATATACAGTCAGGTCCGGAAGTATTTGGACAGCGAAGGAGTTTTTGTGATTTTGCCTTTATACTCCACCACAGTGGAGAGCTACAGGTCAGTTAATATTTACATCAAACATCAGAACGGGTAAAAAATCTCAGCGTGATCTTAGTGGCTTTGACCACGGCATGGTTCATGGTGCCAGTTTGAGTATTTCTAACACGGCTGATATCCTCAGATTTTCACGCAACAGCAGAAAAAAAAAATAAAAATCCCATCCTGCCGGCGCTGTAGATGAGAGAGGTCAGAGAAGACAGAACTGACAGAAACTGACAGCAAAATAGCCACTCGGTACAAACGTGGTGAGCAGAAAAGCATCTCAAAACACACAAGACATCGAACCTTGAGGCACAACAGCGGAAGACCACATCGGGTTCCACTCCTTTCAGCCGAGGCCAGGACTCTGAGGCTGCACTGGAGTAGTTTTTCACCTTTTTCTTATTATTTTTTAATTTTCATTTAAAATTTTTCTTGTGCTTTATTTGTATTTTTTTTTCTCTCTTTTCTCTCTCTTTTATTTTTTTTTCACCTTTCCTTTCCTTTTGTACTTTTTTCCTCCTCTTTTTCTTCTATCCATCTCCAAGGGGTGCCTTTAGCAAATGAAAAAATTATAACATGCAGTCTGTATTTTATTTACACACACACACACACACACACACAGTTTCAGGCTGATAGAATTTAATTATACAGTAAGACTTTTTTTAAACCTGTGTCTGTTATGAAGTTTGATTTGCTGAAGATTACACTGGGCCATAATTTCATCTGGAGGAGACGAGAGGAAGAAAAACACAGACGTTGTCGTTAAAAATGAACGCCATCCAAATAGGCGTGTTGGTGCAGCCTTCAAGAACCCGTGGAGGAAAGTTGTTCTTTTGTTGTTCTTGTGTATCTTATCATCAAAAGTAAAAAAAAAAAAAATAAGAAGAAGAAGATTTATAAAATTATTTGGAATTATTTGCATGACTGGGATTTGGATTTACATTTTGTAAATCTGAGCTTTATTTATTCATTTATTTGTGCGTTATTTTAGAATTCTTGAAACAATACCATTGAAATGTAAGTTGTTTTACAAGTTTTTATGTTTTATGTTTTCTGGAAGTATCGAGCTCAAACCACATCCAGCTCTTCAGTAATTAATATTTCAGTGCATTTAAATAAATAATCTTTAAATAATTAACACAATACAAAGATGTAAGCCCTTAAAGTCTCAGTTTGCGATTTTAAAGCGTGTTTTTTGAGTAACTAATGGTAGGGTTGTGTGGTTATGGGTCTGAGGAGTGTGTAGTGTTGAGAAATTTCTTTATACACGAGATAAATATCAAAGAAAAATGTTTAGTCATATCACATCATCGTAAACACCGTAGCCTTCAGTCTACCTAAACACCTGTATCATTTACCTTCTATATATCTATTACTGGTTAAGTGTGTGTGTGTGTGTGTGTGTGTGTGTGTGATCCTGACAGCCACATGTTCATCACCCCTGTTTAAAGGATTAAAAGTCCTGAGGCATTAATTGCTAATTGCTCTTAATTCCGCTTTAATGTCGGCCTGCCTGACCAAGCCCCGCCCCTGAGACCTGTCACTCAAACGCGCATTACCGTGGAAACAGCCGTGGCCTACTCTCTCAGGAGGATTACTGCTATACAACCAGACATGAGCTAATGAGCTAATACACACACACACACACACACACAGGGATAGAGAGAGATGCACATTGGAAACAGAAGCTCATATTTACTAAAGAAATAGAGACAAAACCGTGTGTGTGTGTGTGTGTGTGTGATAGCACAGTGTTTGACTCTGCATGCCGTCTAGTTAAAACTGGAATATTAAAATGCCAATCCAGTGAGTCCCTGTGCCACAGATCTCTCTGAACTGCTGAAACAAGTGCAGAGAGAAACACAAACAGTGTGTAACAAGTGGAAATGGTATCAGAGAGAGAGAGAGAGAGAGAGAGAGAAAGGGTTAGAGAGAATGAGAAAGAGGCAGACTGTGTGTGTGTTTGTGTGTGAGTGAGCGAGAGAGAAGCAGACAAAGTGTGTGTGCGTGTGTGAGAGAGAGTGACGGAGAAACTGAGAGAAAGAAAGATAGAGAGCAAGACAGACACAGAAGGTGAGAGAGAGAGAGAGAGAGAGAATGAGAAAGAGAAAGACACAGTGTGTATGTGTGTGTGTGTGAGAGAGAGAGAGAGAGAGAGAGAATGAGAAAGAGGAAGACACAGTGTGTATGTGTGTATGTGTGTGTGTGTGAGAGAGAGAGAGAGAGAGAGAGAGAGAGATGGAGGGGACAGAGACAGAGAGGGACATGAAGCACTGTTGAATTTAAATAAGAGAGAGAGAGGGAAATAGAGTAAGAAGGAGAGAGACAGAGACAGTGAGGCCGAGTGATAGAGAAAGGGAAAGAGTGAGACAGTTTCTCTTGTTCTATGGATGAAGCAGGACACACACCTTTAACACTTATATCTGGATCCACCCGTTACACCTGTTTGGTTCTCTGGCCAAAAGTGGAACTCTACCATACCATACCATACTAATACCATACTGTACTGTACCATACCGTACCATACTAATACCATACCATACTGTACTGTACCATGCTGTACCGTAATATACTAATACCGTACTGTACCGTACCATACCATACCATACTAATACCATACTGTACTGTACCATGCTGTACTGTACCATGCTGTACCGTAATATACTAATACCATACCATACCATACCATACCATACCATACTAATACCATACTGTACTGTACCATGCTGTACCATACCATACCATACACTACTGTACCATGCTGTACCGTAATATACCATACCATACCATACCATACTAATACCGTACTGTACTGGAGTTTCAGGTGAGAAAGCATTCACTTCTCTTCATTCGCACAATGTGTACTGGTTTGAGGCTGATCATTATCTACAGGGCTAGAGAGAGAGAGAGAGAGAGAGAGAGAGAGAGTAAACGAGTGTGTGTGTGTGTGTGTGTGTGTGTGTGTGTGTGTGTGTGTGTGTGTGTGGTAGAAAGGATTCACTCTGGAGGGAACATGGTGCCCTGAGCGAGACAAACAGGAACTTCACTCAGCATCCACACTAAGCACACACAATCAACCTGACACTGCAGCCATGCATACACACACACACACACACCCCAACACTCATACATACTCGCACAGAAACATGCATGCATATTCTTTGACGTGCAGAGGTGGCCACACTGTAGACTCACACGCGCGTGCGCACACATATACACTTACTGTGGACACACACACACACACACACTAGATATTCATACACACACATACACACTTACTGTGGACAACCAAACTCAGAAACTCCTTCACTGTAGATATACACATGCAAATATGCACAAAATGTGGACATAGATACACACACTCACTCACTGTAGACTCTCTCACACACCCACACACACTCAGTGTAGACTCTCTCACACACCCCCACACACACACACACATTCACTGTAGACTCACACACACTCACTCACTACAAGAGAAGAGCAACTCAGTTCTAAAACTGCACACTCACAGATACACACAGCTCACATACACAAACTCAAGAATTACTGCCTGCACACTTCTAGCCACATGTAGCACACACTCCGGCTTCAAACACTACACACACACACACACACACACCCCTCACAAGCTCCAAACGCACTTTGATGTAAGAGAAAGAGGGATGCTCAGTCTGTGTGTGTGTGTGTGTGTGTGTGTATGTGTGTGTGTGTGTGTGTGTGTGTGTGTGGTGAGCATTTGGGTGCAGGCTGGGTGTAAAGTGGGGTGTCTGAGGGATATATGTGGGGAGGGTGGGTCTGTGGGGAACGTGTGTGTGTGTGTGTGTGTGTGTGTGTGTGTATGGGGCAGGAGAATGGTGTCAGCTGTGCAGGCAGCAGAAAGCCGACATCTTAATAAAACAGCCTCGGGCAAAAGCCCATTAAAGACTTCACAAGGCAGCCTCCCCTCTGCCAGGTATACACACACATACACACATGCACACACACACACACACACACACACATTCTCTACACAATGCAGCTGTCTGTCTTTGTGTGTGTGTGTTTGGGGGGGGGGGGTGAATTTGGGAAGGGTTACAGACCTCATTGTAACCTCAGTAGCTTTAGAGTCGATATAAAAAATACAAACAAGGAGACTTCTGAGTGTGTGTGTGTGTGTGTGTGTGTGTAACTGAAATGTTGTGTATGTGTGTCTGCCATGTATGTGTGTGTTACATCAATCCAGAACTGTGTGTATCAGGCAAAAGTTATGTGGATTCTGTCAGTCCAAGTGAAGAAAGTGAAGGGCATGACCTCTGTACCTGTTAGTCATAGTGAAGGGGCGTGGCCTCTGTGCCTGTCAGTGATAGTGAAGAATATGAAGGGGTGTGTCCTCTGTACCTGTTAGTCATAGTGAAGGGGCGTGGCCTCTGTGCCTGTCAGTGATAGTGAAGAATATGAAGGGGTGTGTCCTCTGTACCTGTTAGTCATAGTGAAGGGGCGTGGCCTCTGTGCCTGTCAGTGATAGTGAAGAATATGAAGGGGTGTGTCCTCTGTACCTGTCAGTCTCAGTGAAGGATGTGAAGAGGGCGTGTCCTCTGTACCTGTGAGCCACGGTGAAGATGTATCATATTGAAATGCTTTAAATGTTTCTTTTATGTATCACACACACACACACACACACACACACATACAAACACCCTTAGCAGGGGTCCACTGCATGCTTTGAAGATGTGGGATCTGATTTTATGGATGGAGAGATATTAAACAGAGACGGAGTGAGAGAGAAAGAAGAGACGAGTGAAGAAAAGAGAAATAAAACTAGAAGAGACAGAAGTGAAAGATTCCCTTTTCCTGCCCAGACGCACAACTCTGCTTCGTGGTAAACTATTGTTTTGACAGCATGTCACTTCAGCAGTGCCGAGAGAAGCGGGCAGAGCGGGCGTGTGTGTGTATGTGTGTGTGAGTGTGTGTGAGTGTGTATGGCAGGCTTGCTGATGCGATCTTTAGCGAGACCCTAAGGCTATTGTCATAAAACTCAGCAGCGCTAACAGACGCCGCTAATTCAGCTGTCAGCCGCCTGATAGCATAGCGCACCAAGTGCTATTTTAACTGAAGCAACTAATAGGGCCGTTTATAGGCCTGGCGCCGCCTGAGTGTGCTTCTGTGGAGAACAGCGACGAGAGATTACACTCTGATTTGTCATCCACTCTCTCTCTCTCTCTCTCTCTCTCTCAGGCAATGCGTATTAGAGTAATCAGCTTTAAACCAAATCCTCACTATCTGGTTAATTTAAGCAGGATAAGCTGTGATTTAACAGGATAATCCAGGCACTGACTCTCATGTTAAACCCTCCAAACACTTTAAACAGGAGCTCTGCTTTCTGATCTTCCACCCAGCTACTCTACCGCTCACGCACTACGACACACACTCAACTAACACACCCTCCTCACCATAGACGTGTAAAGGCACTTGTTAAGTTTTAAAGCAGCAGTTCAGTAAAAAAAATGGATTCAATTTATGCTTTTACGCTAAATGGAGCCGAACAGTCGAGACCGGTTTCCGCATTCGGTTGTCCAAGATGGCCGCTCTCATCTACGGCCTGTGACGATGATGATCTTGGTAAACACTCTGATCTCCTGTCTCCTTTCCCATCACGCAAATATGGAAGGAAATGCTCGTTAAATTGTTAAACATTATTAAGAAAGTTAACCTGGTTATCTTTTCAGTATTGTTTATGTTGAGTAAGCTGGACCTGGGGTGGAATGCTATATTCTTTAAAAAAAAAAAAAAGTCAAGCCTAGAGCCCTCAGGTTTTGTGTTTGTGTGCGATGCTTATAAATTGCATAATATGAATTCAGATTCCTAGCTAATTCTGCTTCCTAACACACCTAACACACACACACACACACACTCGCAGAAGTTAAAGTTCAGTAGAACAGTTCAGTAAAAAGCAGCTGATTTGCTGATGTATATTTTAAAATGATTAGAATTGATTTTTAATTTTTGTTTCACATTAAAAGTTATTTTATCTATTATATACATACACATATATATATATATATATTTCAACTATACATATCGTAGGTATGGGTAGAAATGTGTTAAAGTACGTATCATAGCGCACACCACTCTCCTGCTTAAACTTCATCATGCTTTTTTTTTTCAAATGAGAAATTGCATCAGATCGCACATCCTCTTGAATAAGTTCTGCTCCTAAAACCTGGCGACTCGATCCCTTACATAATGGTCACCTAACAAACTTTATTTAAGCTGCTGAAGGGCCTCGAGATGGCGACAGGGACTGAACCGAGGGGAGATGAGGACGAGTCAGCGAGGACGCTTTAAACTCGCTAATGAAATGATGCACCAGGAATCTCCAGATTAGGGGCCTGACTCATTTCAACTTTCACTCCTTCATTCACCTCTCTCCTCCCTGTATCGCCCTCGCCCTGTCTCTCGATCACCCTTACGTTCCCGGTGGAGCTGTGAATCGCTCGAGGCTGCGAGGCAGAAACTTTACCTTTGAACCAGACGATCATCTCCTTCACAGTGAGAGGAGCAGGAACCCTGCGCACCCCGTGAGGAGAGAATGCCACCTGGTGGTGGTTCAGTGTAAAAGAGTTTGAAGAGTCTTCAGAAACCTGTTTCGTTACCAGACTGGTTGGTGCGGCTGGTGGCATGGGGGGTGTTTGGGGTCATTTAGGGGTGGGGGTGGGCTTGAGGGGTATGTGGGGGTGATTTGTGGTGTAGTGTTTGAAAGGTCTTTAATTGTAGGGGTATTTTGATGTCTGGTGTTGTCTGAGAGTGCTTATGAATGGGATATGTTCGGCAGGGGGGGTATTTAGGTGTGGGGATGGCTAGAGTGAGTATCTGAGTTGATTGGAAAGGTATTTATGTTGTAAATACCCCTCTGGAAAGAACTATAGAACTATATCCATGCTGATTGAATGGTCTTTAATGGTAGGGGTATTTATAGGTGGGAGATGTTTGGCAGAGGGGTATTTAGGTGTGCGGGTGGCTTGGGAAAGTGTCTGGAATAACTGCAAGCACATTAGTTTTAATCATTTCGGTGTTAGTTATTCTGGGGAGTAATCTGGTGATATTATGTGGATGTCTGTGAGGGATACAGTCAACGTGTTTGAGCTCAGGGTAGTTTGCGGTGCTGTTCGTCAAAGTCTTTGTAGGATATTTGGGGTGATTGGAGAAAATCTTCACAGGTATGTTGTAGGTGTTTGGAAGGCGTTCTTGGGGTAGGGCTTGTATTTAGGGTTGGGGTGGATCTTACAGAGATAGGATATTTTTGAAATCCAGAGTGTTTGGATGGTATTTTGGGTGTTGGTGTTACTTGAGAGAGTGTCTGTTGAAATATTTAGGGTGACCTGAGATCTTTTGGAGATACAGAGAGTTTGGAAGGTATAGGGGTGCTGGTGCTGCCTGGAGCGGTATCAGAGTGATATGTAGGTAGATTTGAGATATTTTTGGAATACGAACAGTTTGGAGGGTATTTGGTGATCCAGTACTTTGAAGATTGACTGTTTGGTGGGCTTTTGGCAAGATATTAGGAGAATATTTCTGATTTTAGTGATAAGGGAAGTTTGAAGGCTGATGGAGGTTGGCTCTGGAGAGACGTGGGATATTTTGGGGACATAGAAAGCATGACTTCAGTTTGGTGGGAATTTTCTGGGTAGTTTTGGAACGTGTATGTGTGGGTTTCCTCTAGTTTCTCCAGTTTTACCTCCCAAAAACAATTGGCGACTCTAAATTACCCAAGATGTGAATGAGTGTGTACATGGTGCGCTGGCATTCCATCCAGGATGTAGTCCTGCCTCACACTCAGTGTTCCCAGGATAGGCTCCAAATCCCCTGTGACCCTGACCAGGATAAAGCGTTTACTGTAGATGAAATTAATTAACGAATGTTTGGAATAGGGTACGGAGATACTTGGTGATAGGGAGGGTTTATCTGTATTTCCGAAGTGTATGGAAGAACATAGTAGTAGGAAGAGTTTGGGAGGATTTTAACAGAGCGTCTTAAAAAAAAAAAATCATAATAAACTGATGCAATAAAGACGCGTGTCGCACGTGTGACCTAAGGCAGCTTTTACTCTGAACTCATGCAGCACCTCGGAGGCACGTGGAGGCTTCAGGAGATCAAACTAACTTCCGAACAAATGTCTGTTTAGTGTCTGCTCACTGTTTGTCCTTCAGCATGGAAAATGCACCCAGAGTCTGAAGGGAAACAAACACGTCGCTCTGACGTTACTGTGGCAACAGCGACATCTGGGGGATGTGCCGAATGCCAAACACACACAAGTCCTTCTCTGTCTCTCTCTCTCTGAGTCATGTCTTTTTTCGATGGATTTTTATTAAAAACCATACCAAGTATAATATACATCAGTCGTTTACTCCATCAGTATGAGAATTATTACACGAGGCTGGACAATATGATGATGTAATATCGATATCGTGATAAATTATGTCACAATATACTTTTCAGCGATGTGATGGATATTGGGTTATCTTTTGTCAGTTTTTTTAAAAGTTGATTTGTTTTGTTTGATGATCATTTATTTTTTTTACCATAACAGACTGACTGATGTGATGTTAAAATTTTGTACTTAAGATTTTAAAATATAAAATGGAAATTTTTATTGTTTTAATGCAAATCTAATTCATTTACTCATCTAATTATATCTTCATAGCCTTTTTATGTGACATGCTAAGATACATATTTGCCAAATAATTTTAAATAAAGTGTAAATCATTCATTTGTCTATTCGCAAATAGATATTAATATCATGTATGTGATTACATAATACTAGTAAATATACAATATATTAGGTATACTGTATTTATAATACAATATAATATTTATATGACACTGTAGAATATGTGTGTGTGTGTGTGTGAGTGTGTGTTTATGCAGAATTCAGAACAGTTTGCCAGTTTAACACAACAAATTAAATTAAGTCAAAGTCTAAAGTAAAAGTAAAGTATCTTCCTTTTAAAGGCAGACCTCAGGTGAGAAAAGTGGTGAGACGCGACAGAAGCTGTAGCTCATATTTGTGGTTTTCTTCCTGAAAGCTCATGTTTGCATATTGTTCCTCCGAATGTTCTTCTGGTAATAATATCATCATAATGCTAATAATAATCTGTGCTCAGGAAACAGAGTAAAACTGAGGTAAGTTAATAACGTGGTATAGTGCTAGACTCGTGTCCAGACTGCACGTGTTAGGCCTTCAGCCACGCGACGTGAGACGTGCGCAAAATAAGCCCCTGGTGACCTGGTGCCAAACCTGGGTATGAATTTCGTGTGTGTGTGTGTGTGTGTGTGTGTGTGTGTGTGTGTGTGTATTTAGTAAATACACATAATTTCTTCAGAAATCTTTTATTATTATACTCATCAGCTCTTGATTTAACATCCTGAAAATTCATAATGAAAGGATTTTTTTTCTCTCATATATTTCCACGTATATTTACTGAGATAACATTTGTGGTACTCTAGAGAATGTGTGTGTTAGTGTATTAAAGTGTATAAAGTTTCTGAACGTACTATGATTATCTATCTATATATATATATATTAGAGATGGCATGATACCACTTATTCTTTTTCCGATACCGATACCGAAACCTTGAGTATCAGCCGATGCCGATCCCCATCCGATATTTTTCCCACGATTTTGGAATGTTTTTTTTTTTTTTTAATAAAGCACTTCATAGCTCTTCCACACACACACAAAAATCACTTACATTGTAAATATAATAAATATAAGTAAAAAATATAAATATAACGAAATCAATCCTAACAAAAGAAAAAAAAAAACAGTCAAGTCTGTTTATATGTAAATATTTCCAGTTGCAAATACTTATTTATTTTTTTTTATTATTATTATTATTTTTAAATATTTATTTATTTATTTATTTATCCAATTCTAATCTTTGCCATGTGTTGCAGGATCCGATATCCGATATGTTTGCTCTGATGTGTCACAGCCACCAGTTTTTTTTGCTTGTATCGGCTCGATACTGATACCGATACTGGATATTGGATCGGTGCCATCTCTCTCTCTCTCTCTCTCACACACACACACACACACACACACACACACACACACACACACATCTCTCTCTCTATATATATATATAAGATGTGGTCTGAGTACATAATGCACTACCGAGTGTCTATAATGCCTTTATGTTATATCCTATGTGGTAGATATAAATACAGAACTGCTAAGTGTATTACTATACATGCATAAATATTTATAAATACTTATAAAGAATACTAAAAATCTGTCTGGGAGTCGAGCACAGGGAAGGTGTTACAAGTGTGCAAAATCTGAGCATAAATGTAAGTTGAGTCGTAATAAGTAACTTTTGGAATAAATTGGGTATAAATTCATCATTTTTAGGGACATATTTCACTCTCACTTTCCCTTTCAAATCTGTAGAAAGAAAAACTCTTACTTAGTTTGATCTGAATCTGAAATGCTGCTTTATTGAGTAGATAATGCACTATATATTACATATTATGGGTGGCGCGATATGACAAAAATATCTTCTCATGATTCTCAAAAACTTTTCTACGATACCTGTGATGCATTTAAAAAAAAAAGACTTTATTTAATGTATGCAAAAAATTTTTTTTTAATAAAATAAAATAAAAAAATATTTAACACTGAAAAGCAGAAAGAATGTGAAAATCTGAAAGCTCCATAAGATATCTCAGATCAGCATATTGTGACATAATTTATCACGATATCGATATTCCACACATCGTCTATATAATACATCTGTAACGCTTTTATGTTGTGTTCTTTGTAGTGAGCCACTGGAGTATTGTGAACTGATAGGGTTTAAAAAGTCCCGGGTAAAGACGGGCTAAACATGACAGATTACTGTGGATAAATAAATAAATAAAAGCAAGAATGCAAAGCATATAATGTTTTAAAAAAAAAAAAAATACTGTAGTGGAATCCCTGTAAGAAACTTTTTTCGCTTAACCTTTTCTAAATTGAAAACTTTTGCTCAAATTCTGCATTAATGCATTAATTCGACTTAAGTAGAATGTTTTAAATCAGACAATGTGAGAGAATTAATTTCTTCATCGTGCAAAGAAACAATAGTGAAGGAAAGATAGATAGACAAAATAGTTTTTTTTCATCTCATATGTTCACTTTTTCTTAACCCGGAAGGATTTAGGGTCCTGTACAGACAGTGCGTTGTGTAATTTGCTGTGAGGAAGATAAGCGTGGCAGTAAAATCTTATTTAACAAGATTAAGATCATTCTCCTTCTCAGGTGCAGCTTGATGTTAATGGCTCTGGTCATGTGACCAGTTACACCACGCCTGTAAAACGTTCATCAGATGAACGCACAGTATAAGTTCATTCAGAGTTCTGATTATTAAAAATGATTAACAAACCCACAACAAATCTGGCACATCTTTTTAATATATATTTTTTTATATAGAGTTATATATAGTAATTATAGTATATCATTATTACGAAGGTTAAAATGTATTTTTAATAACAAACTGTAATGCAAAGTTAAATGCAGTTTGACGGCGTGAGTCTATAATGATGCTAGATCGCTAGCTACTAACGTTAGCTAGGTGTCTTGTGGTTAAATCTCTATTTATTAAAAAAAAAAAAAAAAAAAAAAAAAAGATTTACATGAAATGCTTTTTGAACTGTCTTTTCACTAGACAAGACATTAATTCGAATAAATATGAAATTACGTTTACTCAAGTCTTTATTTCATTTAAATAACTCCTTTTTTTAAAACAAAAAAATTAGATTCTTGGACAATTCATATAGCACTTGTGTATTATGGCACTGCTGTATATAAAATAAATCCTGTGTGTGTGTGTGTGTGTGTGTGTGTGTGTGTGTGTGTGTGTGTGTCGGGACTCAGGTTTCTCTGTGCTAGTTATGTGTGTATGTATCTCTTGGGTTTAGTGTGTATTATTTGCTGTATGAGTTGTGTGTGTGTGTGTGTTTGTGTGTGTGTGTGAGTTGAGTTTGGGCCTAACGTGATTGAATCTCTGGAGACGGATGACTGGTGTCAGACTGTCAGTCCTGAACTCAACCTGCCCTCCTTCCCTCCTCCCTCGCTCTCAGACAGAAAAAGAAAAGAGAGAGAGAGAGAGTTTGCTGCTGTTTGCTTTCCGCATCCTCTCGTTTTCCCCCTCCAGCCCTTCCACTTTAAACAGCCCCGAAAAATTTGCTAAACTTCTCTCCAAACGCTAAACGTCGACACCGAACAACACTTTTTTTTTTTTTTTTTTTTATCCTTTGTTGTTTTTCGCGGGAGTATTTTGTTGTT
>CM041004.1:2123831-2141331 GCA_022985145.1 Pangasius djambal
CCCCCCCCCCCCCCCCCCCCCCCCCCCTTCCTTTCCCTCGACCACCCAATCTTAATATTTAAAAACGCTGACACGGGCCGTGCTGTTAATCGGCCATTAGATGCCAACCTTTGCACCAAATTTGCTCCTCCTTATCCACTCACATATGGAATTAAATCATGAACATCTAGCTAGGTGTCATGTGCGATTAGCATTTCTGTGCTCTCTGTCAGGCTAACATAGACCGCTAATTACTCAGTTAGATTTTTAGTTATCATTTCTTTTAATCTGAACTGTGCTCCTAAACACTGTGGAAGTGTTTTCAAACAAAAAAAAAAGCATATTTCAAAATGAAATATCTCTAATTTCTACATCGCTACATTTTCAAACTTCACTCCATTTCTCTGTAATCATATATCTGGTGACCTTTTTAGCTTCAGGCAGCTTCCGATCTAAATTCCTACCCAATCTAAACTTTACCAGATGTGAAAGCGAGAATAACCATCACTGTAAGCTCAGTGTAATCAATCTGCTGCTATGTACGCTTTGTATTCATCACTGCAGTCTGTGATTAGTTCAGCAGACTTATTGTATGCTAGCTAACATGAGAGATTAAGGAATAAAGTTTTTGCTATTTAGCCTTCGCTAATGACTTCCTACGTTCCTTGATTTCTTGGTGAAAGCAAAACTAATTTAATATGAATTTTCATGAATCTTTCATTTCATAAGAAAATGTAGGAGTTTATACTTTTCTACTTTTTCTTGAGTGATGAATTTGAAGCTGTACTTCAACTTTTGCCAGAGAATTTATTTAGATTTATTTGGGCTTTTTCTTTTACAACCTCTGGCGTGTGCCATACAGCTACGGCATTTTCTTCCGAACCTGCTACACTGAATTCACACAGATTTCCAACAGTACTATATCCAGCAGATCATATAAATGTAATATAGGATCTGCATGAGCCTTCAGAACCTTTAGCCTATTTTAAACTGAAGTGTAAATAATTGAACAGGCTAGCAAGCTGATTTTTTCCTTCTCTTCATCATCATTATTCATGAATTAACAGTACTCCAGGTTCTGCACAAACATGGCCACCTGTCGACCGGAGGATATTAAATTGTGTCAGATCATATCGTATCATCGTGTTGTATCGTATCGTGTCATATTAGACTCAGTGGTATCGTCAACTATCGAACCGTTACCTTATGAATCAAAATCGTATCTTGTGTGTAAATCACAGGTACTTTAACCACGCCCACTTCCACCTCTATCACTATGCTGTTTGATTAAGATCTTGGTATATATGTAATAAATAATTTTACCTCGTTTTTTTTTTTTTTTTTTTAAGCTATTCATTCGTAAAGTTTGTGACTGTTTGAAAAGTGTAACACCTGCTGGACGTGTTAATTGCTGAATTGATTAGTAAAGGTTTATAATTGATAATTTTCAACAGTTTGGAAATTGTAGACTGTGTAATAACAGTGTCCTTCAAATTTCAATGTGGAAATTCGAATTAAAATTTAAAAAAAAATTTAAAAAACACCCCCTCCCCCTTGAGTGGATGGATAGATGGAGGGATGGATGGATGAATAGATGAAAAGATGGAGAGATGGACAAAATAAATGAACCAAAGGATGGACAATATTTGATAATAATGGAAAGGTAAGGTAAAAGGGATAGATAGATAGATAGATAGATAGATAGATAGATAGATAGATAGATAGATAGATAGATAGATGCAGCTTAATGGCTGGACATATGGATGGATAGATTGAAGGATGGATGGATGGATGGATGAAAAAGATGGATGGATAATAAATAATAAATAAACTGGCCGATGGATGGATACATATGTAGATGGATGGATGAAGAGATGTAGAGGTGGTTATAAATAAATGGACCAATCTATATGATGATGGATGGATGGATGAATGGATGAGTGGATGGATGAGTGTTTTTTATGTTTATGGGTTTATTTTTAATGAATCACACACGGATTACATTCTGAGTAATTTTTTTATTCTGTATTTATTCATGTATTTTTGATTAAACTCAATCCTAAAACTATGAATGGTTAAAGTTATGGTAAAGAGGTGGGGATTAGTGTTCTCTCCCCCACACACACACACACACTCACAGCGTGAAAAGTGTCTTAATACTTCTAGAAAAATCTCTTAATTTCCTTTAGCAGACGTTTTTGGCCGCAGTTTAACACTTTCCAAAGATTCTCACTGGGATACAGACCAGGGGAAAAAACATTATTGTTCTGCTGACCAAGTGTTATCTTGCCAGTTTTAAGTATTTAACAGACTGCAATGTTTGCTGATGTTTTGCTCCATCCGTCTGTCCGTCCTTCGGTTTTAACAAGCTGCTCGCTCCGTGCTGAGGAGCGACCTCACGGCACCGTGACGCGTCACTTAAGGGACGATAAACTGGTGCACGCCAAATATATCGCTCATGATATTTAAGCCGAAATGTTTTCCTGTTGTCTCAGCTGAGCACAGGGACTTAGCCTTTTTAATTCTTTTTTTTCTCTTTCAGGCGATTCACTGTAGATTTGTTGAGCAACCGGATAAACGGTGGAAATTAGAAAAGATTATGTCTCTAATCTGAACAAATGAGGAACTGAATGTGAGTGTGTGTTAAATAGCTCTCATAATAAGGTTCTTGAGAGATGTGAAGGTTTATGTGAAGCATTTTTTGTTTAAATGGTCTCCGTTTAAATACTCAAAAAATGTCAAAGTCACCCAAGCAATGGGAATACGTAACTCGTAACTCGTAACTCGTAACTCGTGAGATGTTTATTATTAACCACTAATGTTAGATAACTTTCTGTATCACTCTAAGCAGTCTCGTTAGGCGTTTTACAGCTAATCCTAGTGCGGCGTGAGTCTGAGGCTTTTATCTTTTTATCTATAGGGGTAATGGTTTTTATCCTCCCGCTTTAAAAAAGCTCTTCTTTACAGTCACATTCGGGTCTGAGAGCGAGTTAATAAGCTCCACACACATTTAGCCTTCCTTACTGAAGTGATATTTTGCACATTGTTACTAAAAGTGAATAAACTCTACGATAGCATAAGAGACTTTTCGACAGGCAGTGTGTACGGCTCTCCTCAATTAAACAGCCAATTTTACATGTCCGATCATTCAAATAAAAAAATTAAAAAAAAAGATTAAATGTTGAAGAGAAACGAGTGCATATCTTTAGATTAAGTAACATTAACTTGCATTAATTAGGTGAAAATGGGATGGATGCTGTTCTGAGACACGCAAATTCTTCAGGTTGTGAAACAGAAATGGGCTACAGTTAATAATTAACCACACACAGAGTGATAGAATAACTAATGAGTGTAGATAGATAGATAGATAGATAGATAGATAGATAGATAGATTGATAGACGAGACACATAATTAATAAACAAACCAATAGATGTATGGAAATGCAGGTGTATAGATGGATGGATGGATGGATGGATGGACCATATCTAATAATAATGGAAAGTGGTAAAAAAAAAAATACGGATAGATAGATAGATAGATAGATAGATAGATAGATAGATAGATAGATAGATAGATAGATGTTCAATCACTGAACATATTGATAGATGAAAAGATGGATGAACATAAATAAACATAAAAATGGAAAGATAAACAGGTGCATAAATTGATGGATGGATGGATGGATGAGTGAATGGCTGGTTGGGCTGATGTAAAAAGGAGAGATGGACATAATAAATAAATGGACCAATCCAAAGGTAGATGGATGGATGGATGAAAAGATGAAGAGTTGTACATAAAAAAAATGGATGGCTGGATAGACAGCATCTGAGAATGTAAAAAGTGTCAATAGATAGATCGATAGGATGGATGGATATTTGAAGAGTATTTGTTATAGAGAGCAAAATGGTGGAAGTTAGAGAAGAAGAGAAGAAAATAGTTAATTTAATTGATGGATGGATGGATGGATGGAGGGATGGATAATATTCCAAAGACAGTGGCGACCAATGATAGAAAGTGGTGGAAAAAAATTTTTAAAGGGAGTTAAATGGAGAAGAAAGAAGAGACTCCACAGCCGTGAAGAGAAAAAGACGAGAAGAAGTGGGTGGTGGAGGAAGGAGAGGAGAAGAAATGAAGAGAATAAAAGCGTAGGGAAGGAGAGGGCAAAGAGAAGCCAGTATAGAGTACACAAGAGTAGTGACTACACACACACACACACACACACAGAGCAGCGCATTAATGTGTGAGAGAGCGACTCCAGCAGCCAGCTGTCAATCACTCATCCATCCACCTGACTAATTGGCTTCTTACCCTCTGTGCTCGCGGCTCGAGTGCTAACCGCTCGCCTCTGGCGAAAAATGCAGATGAGCGCGGGAGAAGCCGAGTGGCGGAGGGAGGGAGCGAGGGAGCTGGAGCATGGGAGAGGAGAGAAGGAAAACTGCAGCTTTAGTTAATTATCTGTCTGAGGCGGTGTGTCCGACAGCGGCCCACACAGCGCACTTATGCTAAACAGCAAAGCATCCTGGGAATTGGAGTGACAGCTCATTTTCCTCCTGCAATTTTATATGAAAGGAGGAGCGCACACCTCCTCTCCTCCTCTCCTCCACACCTTCTCTCCTTTCTTTCTCTACCTGTCTTCCCCTAACCCAAATCCTCCCTCTTTCCATCTCTCCCTCCATCTCTCCATCTCTCCATCTCTCTCTCTCTCTCTCTCTCTCTCTCACTTTGCCCTCTCTCGTGGGATCTCGGTGTGTTAGCTGTCACCGACATGGCGCTCCCTCTCTCCCTCTCTCCCTCTCTCCCTCGTTCTCTCACTCCTCCGCTGACAGCGGCTTGTTGACAAACGCCAGCAGTCATCTGGGCACCATGGGAAATCTCTGCCACCATTTTGTCAGCAGAATGACAGAAGCTGTTAATGTCTCAAATTCTCGGCGTGACAGAGAGCCGTCTTGTTGACAGTGTTTGACACTCTGCTCTCAATTCATGTCCGCCATTTTAATTCATTATATTTTTTTCTTTTGCACTACTGCTAACCCCCCTAATCACACACACACACACACACACACACACACACTAGCTCTCTGCAGCTCTCTAACCCCTGTTTCTCTCTCTTGCAAACACACACACACACTCAATTTGTCTGCATGTAGCACTGAGGCTAATAATGATTTTATTTTTCTTGGTTTGGTTTAATGACGGTTGTGTCTTCGTCCTGTTAAGAGGGAAATAAACCATCAGCTCGTAAGATCAACGCAATTTACGCCTTAAAAACAAAAGAAGGAAAAGACTGTTCATTTATTCTCTCTCCGGTAATTTTTCTTACCCGTATATGATGAGGGGAAAAGAAAAGGATGATAGACTCCTCATGTACAAGAACAGCAGCTACAGAGAAATATGTTGTAATCCCTGCAATAGCACTGCTAACGTTATGGAATTATGCTAACGTTATGGAATTAATCTCCTTTTTCCTCCGGGTTGTTTTATTTATTTTATTTTTTTTTTTCTTTTTGCATGTCCATCTGAATTTATTTACCAAAACGAGAACGAAAATTTAAAAAAATAAAATAAATAAAGTTAGTAAAAATAAAGTTATAAGAGAATAAATATAAGCATGAGTGTTTGGGATGTATAGGAATGGAAGGATGGAATGGATGAATGAATAATTGGGATGGATTGAGAGTGATGGAACAATGGATGGATGCGAGGGGATGGATCAGGATGCAATCAAATTAGAAGGATAGAGGAACTGGATGAATGGATAAATGAAATGTATTGGGAGATGGATGGATGGATGGATGGATGGATGGATAGATAGATAGATAGATAGATAGATAGATAGATAGATAGATAGATAGAATGCATTGGAATTAGATGGGAGTGTTGGATGAGATAGGATGGATGGATGGATGGATAGATGAAATGTATAGGGAGGATGGATGGTTAGATGGACAAACAGAGGAAATGCATTGGAATTGCATGGGGGCGTTGGATGAGATAGGATGGATGGATGGATGGATGGATGGATGGATGGATGGATAGATGAATGGGATGAATTGGGATAGACTGGGATGTGATCACATGAGAGGGAGGGATGGATCAATGGAATGGATCAATGCAAAGAAATGGTGGATTTGGATGGAAGGATGGATGGATGGATAGATAGATTGATGCTAGGAAATGTTGGCTTGGGATGGTTGTGAAGGAAGGAGGAGATGTGATGGTGGATGGATGGATGGATGGATGGATGGATGGATGGAATGGATGAATGGATGGGTGGTTGTGATGGACACGTGTGATGTGCTAATGATGGATGGATAGGAAGAAATGAATGTGGTTGGACGGATGACTGGATAGATGGATGGATGGGATGTCCTGGGCTGGGGTGTATTGGAGTTGGATGGGAGGATAGATGGATAGACGAATGGGAGGAATCGGTGTGGACTGGGATGCATTCGGACGGATATTCTGGATTCTGATTGGTCAGAAGGTGTTGATTAGTTTTCTGTAACAGCGGCTCTGACAGTAGCGCAGGTTTACGTCACTGCTCTCGTTCTAATGCGTCATCGTTTCTATAGTAACGGCGTTGTTACAGGGACGTGTACGGAGGACGCTTCGTAAAAACGGATTTAAAAAAAAAACCGTGTAAACGGAACATTTACGGAAGGAGTCTCCAGTGTCAGCGCTTTGTATCGGTCGTGCGGGTGAGGGAACGACGGATCGCTTTATAGCTGCTATAACGCAAGTCAACTGGTCGCAAGTTAAAATAAATGTAGCTATAAACGGATAAAAAGTACAGAATACAAATACATCTGTGATCGTTTGGTTTGGTAAAAGGAACAACGCTTCATCACACCACGGCAAAAGCTGATGATTTTTTTTCTATAACAGCACAAGTTTTTTTGTTTTTTGTTTTTTTTTTTAAAGAAAAGAAAATACACACGTGCTCTCCGTTTAATGCGCGCGCTCGCAAGTTAGAGCAGGTGCAGAGACAGGAGGACCGGATGAAAGTCTCTCTCTCTCTCTCTCTCTCTCTCTCTCTGTATTTATTTGACGGGGGTGAGAGGAGTGCGTCAGGAGCAGATTTGTACCGACAGCACCGGGGTGCATTCTCCCGTCAAACGCCATAAAAAGGCGCGCGGGACTGATCAAAGCGGCGCGCGCTGCCGCTGCTGCTGCTGCGGCTGCGGAGAAAAACGGGGGCTCGCGCTCCCCGCGCTCGCGCTCTGCGCCCCGCCGTCTCGGTGGAGGCGGTTTTGAAGGTTGCTTAAAACAAAACAAAACAAAAACCACACACACACACACACACACACACACACACACTTTCCCCGTCATGCTGTAGCGCTATTTACATTTTTATCCCACAAAACACACACTCTCTCTCTCTTTCACACACACACACACTCTCTCTCTCTCTCTCACACACACACTCTCTCTCTCTCTCTCTCTCTCTCACACACACACACTTCAAAATGTCTGAAAAACTTTTCTTTTTGCGCAAATAACATCCTTTAATACGCAA
This sequence comes from Pangasius djambal, assembly GCA_022985145.1. Taxonomy (NCBI): domain Eukaryota; kingdom Metazoa; phylum Chordata; class Actinopteri; order Siluriformes; family Pangasiidae; genus Pangasius; species Pangasius djambal. Next base: position 2,131,328 of record CM041004.1, read on the forward strand.
AGTACGGAAAGTAGGCTAGAGGGGAAAATATCTGAATTATTAATATTATTATTATTATTATTATTGTTGTTGTTGTTGTTGTTGTTATTGTTGTTGTTTTTTAATGAAGCACATAGATTGAGATGTGGAGGAAATGAATAAGCAATTCAGTCAATAGAAGTGTGTGTGTGTGTGTGTGTGTGTGTGTGTGAGAGAGAGAGAGAGATTTACACACTAAGGCGAGCAGGACGGCTTACAGCGGCTTCTCCAGCGGCGAGAACAAATGCAATTATCTGAAACCTGCTCCGTTGCTTAGCAACCCGTGAAACTCCGGAAGTGCTAAACATATCAAACTTTACTAAATTAATTCACTAATTAATTCAAACTAAAGTAACAAACTTTTTTTTTGCTTGTATTTAAGCGAATAGTTTGATTTATTACTTTCAAAAAAACATAGAAAAAAAATATTTAAAAATTTAACGGCTGTCAAAAAAGGCGGTTGTTAATTGGGGGCGTGGCCACATCTAACCGACTGAGTGGAAACACTCAAAATGGCGGCGGTTTCAGCAGTAAAATGTAGTTAAGCAGTTATCTCGTAATATTTCTGTTTAATAATTATAATTTAATAAATAATAATATAATTTTATATAAAAAATAATATTGTTTAATTTTTCATAGTGCTATTACTGCTATTATTATTTTATTATTGTTGTTGTTTGTTTGTTTAGGTTTGGAACAACACACTGCCAGCGCCTGCGTTATTACTAAACAACATGCTATTCTTATCTGATGCACTTTCTGTGTTCTTCAGTATTTAGCAATGGCATAAAAATGTGATTTAATGTTGTAATTACATATTTTGCAGTGGTCAACAACATCATCTCATGCAGAATCGTTTTGGCATTTAAACGCATAATTCTGAGTCCAACCAAGGACGTGAACGTCCAGGTTCTCATCTAGTAATTACGGTAATTCCGACATGGCATGAACACAGCGTAAGAGGAGAGCGGAAGTGAAAAATAAATAAATCAAATAATTTATTAAATAATTCAAACTAAAGTAACAAAATTTTGCATGTATTTAAGTGAATATATTAGGCGAATAGAATGATTTTTTATGTTTTTTAAAAAATGGAGAGAAATTAAAATTTAACGGCTTTAAAAAAAACACGGTTCTTAATTGAGGCGTGGCCACATCTTACCGACTATAACAGCAGGCCGGAAGTGAAACTAATTTATTAGATAATTAAAACTAAAATAATAAACTTTTACATGTATTAAATATGGAGTGAATAGATTGATTTATTACTTTAAAAAAAACTGAAAAAAATATTAATTTTAATGGCTGTCAAAAAATAAGAGAAAATCGGTTGTTAATTTGGGGGCGTGGCTACATCTAACCCACCATAACAGCATGCTCTGATGCAGATTTAAATTCAGTTCAGTTATTGAAATACTGATTTATTATTAGAAAATAAGGGGATAGCTTCTATTGGTTTTAAAGACTCATAGATAGATAGATAGATAGATAGATAGAAAGATATTGTATTGAGGGAAATTGTTTTTGTTACAGCAGTACAAGACACACACCCAGACAGTACATTAAGTAAGTAAATAAATAAATAAATTAAATAAGGTGAATTTGTTTGAGAGCTGAGAACGTCAACATTTTCACACAAAAAAAGGTAACGGGTTAGCCTTTGTGTTTTTTTGGGCAAAAAATTCAACTCAGCTTTCATCTCAGCTTTAGAGGGGGACACAATGAAACTAAGTACACTCCTGTATTAGTCCTGACTGCTCTAACACACGAGGTGAATTTGGTGGCGATCTGAGAATGTCGGATTTTTCACACAAAAAAAGGTAACGGGTTAGCCTTTGTGTTTTTTTGGGCAAAAAATTCAACATTCTCTAATCTTCTCCAAATTCTCAGGGTAAGTTAAGGAGGTTAAAACAAAGAGAGGAGTCTGCTTAGTTTCGTCTTATCATTCTCCAGAGCTGAGATCTGAGCCTCTCATTTCTAGTGTATTACATTCAGTAAAATATACAGGTTTGGGAGGCAAATTTAAACATTGTAATATTCCTGTACTGTACTACTACTCTATAACAATTTTATCTACTGTACTATAGTAAATTATACTGTAACTTTATGGGCTTTTGCTATGCTACATTCTACTGTACTTTACTGTACTATACTAATACTAATATTATACTATACTGTATCTCAGATTTGGAAGGTGATAGAAAAAAACTAATTGCACTCCGGTGTTAGTCCTGACCTCCCTAACAAACATTGTAAATTTGATTAAGATCTGAGAACGTCAACATTTTCACACAAAAAAAGTAAGGGGTTAGCCTTTGTGTTTTTTTGGGCGAAAAATTCACTGTTCTCTGATTTTCACCAAATTCTCAGGGTAAGTTAAGGAGGTCAAAACAAACAAAGGAGTCCGATTACTTACATCCTATCATTCTCTAGAGCTGAGATCTGAGCCTCTCACTTCCAATGTATTACACTCAATAAATTATTGAGGTGTGTATAGTATAGCACATAGTATAGTAGTATACTACATGTAGTATAGTATAATTTAGTAAGTATAGTAGGGTATAAGTATAGCACAGTATAGCATAGTTTAGTATCGTATAATTTAGTATAATAGTATAGTATAGCACAGTATAGTATAGTAGATTAAGTAGTAATAATGTTATTACTATGTTACTATAATGTTATGTAGTATAGTAAGGTTTAGTGTATTCAATAAGTTTAGTCTATAAAATTGGTATAATCTAGGACAGTAAAATATAGTACAGCATGACAGCATTGTATAGAAGTTGAAATAGGCATGGTACAGTAGACAAAATTGTTGTAGTATAGTATAATAGATAAAATAGTTACAGTACAATTTACTATAGTACAGTAGATAAAATTGTTATAGAGTAGTAGTACAGTACAGGAATATTACAATGTTTAAATTTGCCTCCCAAACCTGTATATTTTACTGAATGTAATACACTAGAAATGAGAGGCTCAGATCTCAGCTCTGGAGAATGATAAGACGAAACTAATCAGACTCCTCTGTTTGTTTTAACCTCCTTAACTTACCCTGAGAATTTGGAGAAAATCCGAGAATGGTGAATTTTTCGCCCTTACCTTTTTTTGTGCGAAAATGTTGACGTTCTCAGATCTTAACCAAATTTACAATGTTTGTTAGGGAGGTCAGGACTAACACAGGAGTGCAATTAGTTTTGTTCTATCACCTTCCAAATCTGAGATACAGCATAGTATATCATAGTAGAGTATAGCATAATATAGCATAATACAAGCCCATTAATAAGCAAAGATGGTGTAACTTTTTTTTTAAACTGTTTTCTTTTTATCAGAACATAATTATACAAATACAAAAAGGTTACACCAACAAACCCTAAACTATCAGATTATATCAACTATATCTATTTAATCTGCAAAAGCTTACTATTGCTATTTTATCTACTATAATTTGCCGTGCTGTACTGTACTCTATAGAATATGGTTTAAAAAAAAACAGCAGATACAGACATTAATAATAATTTACACATTTTTATCCATTTGGTAATTTTTTCAGCAGCAGTGAACAATAAAAGGCAAGATACAAAAAGAGAGCAAACACATGGTTTTAATTTAGATCATTTTATTTGACAATATCATTACAAAAAGTAAAGACACAATGGAAACATTATCCACGCACAGACGAGTTCCTGGATGAGTGTGTTAAACCGGATTATATTCTCACACCTTTTCATTAAGAGCGAAACGGATCAGCTTAAATAGGAACTATCTACAGAATCCTGAAGAAGGCGAGTCAGTAGGGTGGACGCTGGATCACTCTGGTTATAACACACGGTGTGAGTGTAGAAAGAGTGATGATGAACGTGCTGGTTTACAAGAAACCCAGCTGAGCCCGTGTTCTTAGCGTGTTCTCCTCAGCCGCTTTACACATCCATAACGTTCACAAGTGCTTTCATTTCTTTCTTTCTTCAAGGCCTTGTGGTGCATGTTTAATTCTCTATTATTTACACAATCTGCTAATTCATTCTGCACACGTGTGTGTGTGTGTGTGTGTGTGTGTGTGTGTGTGTGTGTGTGTATGCTGCAGCACTCTGTAAAGCTCTACTGTGGATACGCTTCAATCACCATCGCGTGACCCTGAGGGAAACAAAAAAAAAAGTGTGTTAGAGGAAAGAGATTCTATGTGAAATGTGTTAATTTAAATATTGATATTAATAATATTATTAAATAATTAGTATTAAAGTAGCAATAACAAGCTTATAATCTATATAAGATAACAATAAATATAGTTTTAATTGTATAATGTTAGATAATATTAAAATTATAAAAATAAATGATAAATAATTAAATTTGCCTCCCAAACCTGTATATTTTACTGAGTGTAATACACTAGAAATGAGAGGCTCAGATCTCAGCTCTGGAGAATGACAGGACGAAACTAATTGGACTCCTCTGTTTGTTTTAACCTCCTTAACTTACCCTGAGAATTTGGAGAAAATCAGAGAACGGTGAATTTTTCGCCCAAAAAAACACAAAGGCCCTTACCTTTTTTTGTGTGAAAATTTTGACGTTCTCAGATCTTAACCAAATTCACAGAGTTTGTTAGGGAGGTCAGGACTAACACAGGAGTGCAATTAGTTTTGTTCTATCGCCTTCCAAAGCTGAGCTACAGTATAGTATAATATTAGTATTAGTATAGTACAGTACAGTAGAATGTAGCATAGCAAAAGCCCATAAATAAGTAAAGATGGTGTTAAAAATTATATGAATAATGTAATAATCTAGATATTCATTATATTGTATCAATAAAGTAAAAAGAAATAATGTTATACTATTCTTATTTTATTGTGTATGTCAGCTGTAGAGGGGGATACAATGAAACTAAGTACACGCCTGTATTAGTCCTGACTGCTCTAACGCACGAGGTGAATTTGGTTAAGATCTGAGAACGTCAACATTTTCACACAAAAAAAGGTAAGGGGTTAGCCTTTGTGTTTTTTTGGGCGAAAAATTCACCATTCTTTGATTTTCACCAAATTCACAGAGTACGTTATGGAGGTCAAAACAAACAGAGGAGTCCAATTACTTACATCCTATCATTCTCTAGAGCTGAGATCTGGGCCTGTGATTTCCAATGTATTACACTCAATAAATTATACAGGTTTGCAGGGTACAGCACTATGCACAGTATAGAATAGTGCAGTATAGTATAGTAGAAAAAATAGTAATAATATTGTATAATTTATTGAGTGTAATACACTAGAAATTAGAGGCTCAGATCTCAGCTCTGGAGAATGACAGGACGAAACTAATCAGACTCCTCTGTTTGTTTTAACCTCCTTAACTTTCCCTGAGAATTTGGAGAAAATCAGAGAACAGTGAATTTTTCGCCCAAAAAAACACAAAGGCTAACCCCTTACCTTTTTTTGTGTGAAAATGTTGACATTCTCAGATCTTAATCAAATTTACAATGTTTGTTAGGGAGGTCAGGACTAACACAGGAGTGCAATTAGTTTTGTTCTATCACCTTCCAAATCTGAGATACAGTATAGTATAATATTAGTATTAGTATAGTACAGTACAGTAGAGTGTAGCATAGCAAAAGCCCATAAATAAGTAAAGATGGTGTTACATGTTCAAAAAAAACTGTTTTTATCAGAATGTATTTATACAAATATAAAAAGGTTACACCAACAAACCCTAAACAATAAAATGATATCCACTATACCTATTCAATCTGCTAAACCTTACTATACTACACTATACTATTGCTATTTTATCTACAATACTGTACTGTAGTGTACTGTACAATACTTTACTCTACCATATTATACTATTGTGTATCTCAGCTTTAGAGGGGGACACAATGAAACTAAGTACACTCCTGTATTAGTCCTGACTGCTCTAACGCACGAGGTGAATTTGGTTAAGATCTGAGAATGTCGGATTTTTCACCCCAAAAAAGGTAAGGGGTTAGCCTTTGTGTTTTTTTGGGCAAAAAATTCAACATTCTCTAATCTTCTCCAAATTCTCAGGGTAAGTTAAGGAGGTTAAAACAAAGAGAGGAGTCTGCTTAGTTTCGTCTTATCATTCTCCAGAGCTGAGATCTGAGCCTCTCATTTCTAGTGTATTACATTCAGTAAAATATACAGGTTTGGGAGGCAAATTTAAACATTTTAATGGTCCTGCACTGAACTATACTATTCTAACCTATAGCAATTTTATCTACTGTACTGTAGTAAATTATACTGTAACTATTTTATCTATTATACTATACTACAACAATTTTATCTACTATCGTCTACTGCAACTGCTATACAGTACTATGTCATGCTGTACTATATTTTACTGTCCTAGATTATACCAATTTTATCTACTATAACTATTTAATATACTAAACATTACTATACTACACAATATTATTACTATTTAATCTACTATACTGTACTGTGCCATATTATACTATTATACTAAACTATACAATACTAAACTATGCTATACTGTACTATACTTATACCCTACTATACTTACTAAATTATACTATACTAGATGTGGTATACTACTATACTATGTGCTATACTTTAGAAACCTGTATAATTTATTGAGTGTAATACATTGGAAGTGAGAGGTCAGATCTCAGCTCTGGAGAATGACAGGATATAAGTAATCGGACTCCTCTGTTTGTTTTAACCTCCTTAACTTACCCTGAGAATTTGGAGAAAATCCGAGAATGGTGAATTTTTCGCCCAAAAAAAACACAAAGGCTAACCCCTTACCTTTTTTTGTGTGAAAATTTTGATGTTCTCAGATCTTAACCAAATTCACAGAGTTTGTTAGGAAGGTCAGGACTAACACAGGAGTGTAATTGGTTTTGTTGTTATAGTCAATAAAATTGGTCTAATCTAGATATATACTTTACTACGGAAAGCAAATAAAATTGTATAGTAAAATTATAGATAAAATTTCTGTAGTGCTATAGTATACCTAGTTTAACTGCTATAAAATACTATACCGTGCTGTACTATATTTTCCTATCCTAGATTAGACCTATTTTATCGACTATACCCATTTATTCTGCTAAAACTTATTATACTACACACTATACTGTTGCTATTTTTTATACTACTCTTTACCGTGCTGTACTGTATGTATAGTATAAGATTAAAAAAACTGCCGATAGTTTTAATTTGGGGATTCAGTTCGACGTTAGTAATATTTTACACATTTTTATCCATTTGGTAATTTTTTTCAGCAGCAGTGATCAATAAAAGGCAAGATACAAAAAGAGAGCAAACACATGGTTTTAATTTAGATTATTTTATTTGACAATATCATTACAAAAAAAAAAAAAAGACACAATGGAAACATTATCCACGCACAGACGAGTTCCTGGATGAGCGTGTTAAACCGGATTATATTCTCACACCCTTTCATTAAGAGCGAAACGGATCAGCTTAAATAGGAACTATCTACAGAATCCTGAAGAAGGCGAGTCAGTAGGGTGGACGCTGGATCACTCTGGTTATAACACACGGTGTGAGTGTAGAAAGAGTGATGATGAACGTGCTGGTTTACAAGAAACCCAGCTGAGCCCGTGTTCTTAGCGTGTTAGGATTCTCCTCAGCCGCTTTACACATCCATAACGTTCACAAGTGCTTTCATTTCTTTCTTTCTTCAAGGCCTTGTGGTGCATGTTTAATTCTCTATTATTTACACAATCTGCTAATTCATTCTGCACACGTGTGTGTGTGTGTGTGTGTGTGTGTGTGTGTGTGTGTGTGTGTGTATGCTGCAGCACTCTGTAAAGCTCTACTGTGGATACGCTTCAATCACCATCGCGTGACCCTGAGGGAAACAAAAAAAGTGTGTTAGAGGAAAGAGATTCTATGTGAAATGTGTTAATTTAAATATTGATATTAATAATATTAAATAATTAGTATTAAAGTAGCAATAACAAACTTATAATCTATATAAGATCCATAAATAGTAAATGGTGTTATTACATCAACATCTAAGATATCTTTAGCAGATACTAATATTAAATCAATAAATAATAGTAAAATAATACAAATAAATTATATGAATTATGTAAAAACTATTTAAATAAATATTGTCTAACAGATTAGAATAATACTGAAAATACTAAAGTAAATAAAGAATAGATTATATTAATGATACATGAATATTAATTAATATAGATAAAGATTCATTAGGAAAAAAATGTAAGAGTAAAAATATTTCTGGAAAAATGAATATTGATATTAAAATCACTAAAAACGAATGTTTTGACACCATTATTCTGTCAATAATTTAAGGTAAAAAAAAAATATATATATATATAAACCCAAGAAACACAGTAATATTAAATCAACAATACAGACATTAATTGAACACTATAATACTTAATGTTAAATTATTATAAACTAAAAATGTATATTTTCGCTAGAAGGTTAAATTGGATAATAACAATGTAGAATTTTAAACAAAATAAAAATAGAATTTTAAAAACGCAGCACATAATAGTCATAAATAAAATGTTTAATAGTGTAATTATTGTTGCAAGTGTAATAAGTTTTTCTGTGTAATATTGCTGTTATATAGTTAAAGCGTGTGTGTGTGTGTGTGTGTGTGTGTGTGTGTGTGTGTGTGTGTTACCTGTCCCCCTGCAGCGCACGCTGCCACCAGGCCATACTGCCCCCCCTCCTTCTTGAGCCGGTGTGCTACCGTGGTAACCAGGCGGCAGCCGGTGGCTCCGAACGGATGTCCGATGGACAGCGAGCCGCCCCACAGGTTAAACTTCTCCATGGGAGGTGAACCCACCTGGAGGAGGAGTGTGTACATGATTAGCAAACAAGTAAACAAACCGCACACACACACACACACGCGTGCACACACACACGCACACACGCACACGCACACACGCACCTTTGTTTTCCTGCCCATGTAGGCTTGAGCAAACCAATCAGAGTCCATCGCCTTCAAATTAGCCAAAATCTGACCCTGAAACAACAAATAATAAAGCATAAGAGCGATGAGCGGGCCCAAGCACCGAGCGTGCAGCGGCGTCTGTTCCACGAACCGGGATGTGGAGGCGTGTGGACATTGTTATTCCTCATCACTGAACATACACGTGACTTCGAGCCACGGCAACAACACTCAAAATTTCAAAACAACAATTTAGAGAGGCGTCGCCTTTTACACGGCCACACAGGCCACGCCTCCTACACGGGGACTCATGTTGGTAAATAATTAAAATTAGTAATAAAAGTGTTCACCCGATACACACTGGTTTAACCTGGCAAAGGTCTACCGTAAATACACTGGGCACCGCCAACTGCAGGAACACCCACAGGGGGAGGGGCTACAGGGGGAGTGGCTACAGGGGGAGGGGCTACCGCCATTTCAACACAGCAGTCTTGAAAATCAAAGTCACTTTATGTGTGGGTGTAGAGAAAAAGAAAGAAATATAGGTAGAGACAGAAAGCATGACAGAAAAAGCATGAAAGAATGAGAGGAAAAAAGAGAAGGAGATGAACAAAAATAAAGAAAATGAAAGAACAGAAAGAAAGAAAGAACTGAAATAAAATAAGAAAGAAAGGAAGAAATAAAGAAATACAGGTAGACAGAAAGCATGAAATAATGAGAAAAAAGAGAAGGAAAAGAACAGAAATAAAGAAAAATAAGAACAAAAGAAAGAGCAGAACGAAGGAAAGAAAGAAAGATAGAAAGAAGTAACGGGTCTGGGGGCGGGGCTATAGTGGTAATGATAGAGTAACTGCGTGTCTAAGCGCCAGCTGTGACGTCACGGCGTCACGTGAAAATGGACGCACTCACAGCGAACGCCTCGTGGAACTCGAACACGTCGATGTCGGCCAGCGTCAGGCCGCTCTTCTCCAGGACCTTCGGCGTGGCGTAGGTCGGACTGAAACGGGAAAAAAAATATATTTTAAACTTTTTAGTGTAATAAAAACATGGTACATATAGGG
>CM041004.1:2145207-2156396 GCA_022985145.1 Pangasius djambal
GATAAGGAAATGAGCTGGAAGTGTTACTGAGCATCTTGCAGAAGCAGCCGCAGTTCTTCTGGAGACTTTGACCGTCGACTCGCTTCTTATTTCTGCAGCGAAACCCAGCAGCCTTCATTCTGTTTTTATCTGAAAAGCGTCTCTTATGGAATCTGCTGCTTTCTTTACTGACATACAAACATTTTTCTGTAACGTTTCAGTCTGTGCCGGACAGATCCGTGGTACATTTACGTTAAAATGAAAGCTTACGGATGGTTTGATCTTTCAGTAAAATAAAGACAAGCTTTCCTTTTGTCTTTACGTTCGCGTTTTAGGGAATGGGATCCACGTGTCGTAACAGGATGACACATTATTAATATTTATAATAAAAATTTTTTTAAGCTAAAATCGGGTGTTTTGCTCGTCTCCAGCTCACACTCGCGTTTACTGTGAGATTAAAAACGATGTGGCGCGTGTCGGGAGAATCGTTTAATTTGTAAAATCTACTGCTGTAAAGTTCATATCAATTATAATATTTGAATTTTTAGATTATTTGCAGAATCTCAGGCAAAAAAAAAAAAAAGTCCCTACATCTATTTTACCTACTAATACAAATATTAAAGCATGTGGTTCCTAAACGTTTTGACTAAATGACCTCGGCGTTGCTTGATGTAGAACACGAGCTCTTTTTATGTTTACTGCAGATAAATTTTTAGCTTTCTGACAACATGAACCCAAACTAAAAGATCTGAAACATCACTCACACCCACTTTTCCTATTTATTTCAACCGCAGTTAGATCGAAGTGCTTGTTTTAAATAAGCTTTAGATTCAGAAACAGACAACTTCCTACAATGAACATCATCCTTCAAACTCACCGAAATCAACCGGCCAGTCAATTAATCAACTAGAATAAATAAATAATGATTATTAATATTCATTCTAATTAATCTGTCCAATCACATCGATCCTGTCGGGTCCTGACTGGAATTCGAGACGGATATCGGTACGTAGTTTTCCTTTTATAGCCCAAATCACGTCCCAAGACTCTCTGCCAACGCACTCAGAGTATATCTGCCTTCATTCTGGGATCAGTACACAATGAATTCAAACTGTATTTAGGAAATATATTATATTTACACACAAAATAAATAAATAGGCCACGCCAAAACAGCAAAATATGAAGCTTTTAATGGTTTTAACAACAAATCATTGGTCTGAAAATGAGCAAGAATGAAGCAAATAGATAAAGGAAGTTTATTTGATTCACTGCGGTGAAAGGAAACGAGCTAACGGAGGCACAGGAGCTCTCAGGAGTGCATTTGGTTCATTCTTGCTCATTTTCTGACCAATGATTTGTTGTTAAGAACATTAAAAGCTTCATATTTGCTTTTTTTTTTATTGCCCAGGAGTGTAGATGCAAGGTGCTAAATAGTAAACCTGTTTTTTTGAAAAAGACAAACATCTAAAAATCCTGCATTTTTCTGTAACCTCACAAACACGAAGTGCATCAGGTTTTCGTACACGTAGTACAAAGTTACAGAAGAGTAATGATTTATAATCGCACTATCTGGTGTCCCCCAGATGAGGATGGGTTCAGTTTTGAGTCTGGTTCCTCTCAAGGTTTCTTCCTCATGAAGTCTCAGGGAGTTTTCCCTTGCCACCGTCTCCTCTGGCTCGCTCATTAGGGATAAATTTATAAGTTTAAAACTTGTATCCTGTATAAATAAAGCTGTTTTATTAAAAGTGGTATACAGATAACAATTTTATTTTATGTATCTGCATATTTTATTGACTTATTTGTTTATATTGTGGATATAATCCTCATCTTAATGATCTTTGCAGTATTAAAAGAAAACAAACCCTTCAATTAATGTTCTACAGATGTGTATAAAGTATTTATCCCCAGCTGTGCAAGCACTTTGTTTGTAATTAATATAAAAATGAATGGTTTTTTTGTGTTTATGATATGACCTGGCCTTTAAAAATGTGACTTTTTACCCCGTGACCTTTCACCTACTTCGATCACAAGGGCGAGGTGATCTAAATAGACTTGGCTCTCGCGCTCAAAGTCACAGCCAGGACATTACACATCTTATTTACACACAAACACAAAAGGTTTCATTCCAATTATGCAGAAAAATACGCGTTTAGCTATCTATGCTAAATTACGCTAAGCTAAGCTAAGCTAGTTTACGTCGAACCTGCAGATTTGTGAGTGAAAGTAGCGGTTGCTAGGTGACGCTCGCAGATGCAGGGCGCGTGCGAGTGCGAACGCGGTTTATTTTATTAATGAATATATAATTTTTTTAAAAATATAAACACGCATTTTTTTTTTAAACTAGTTACCTGTCAAAGGGTTTGCAGATGAAGTCAGAGCCGACTCACTCTTCCTGGATCTGTCCGAAAACTAACTACAAAAAAAAAAAACCTGCGCAGTTCTAAGGACCCCACATGAACCGGTTATTAGTAGGTCTAAATAATGCCTGAGTGAAAAAAAAACTTTACAAATAAATAATTAGAACGTAGAGACATTTTAAACCAATAGACACAATCGAATCGTATTCTAAGCACATTTTAATGACTGTCAGTGTAGAAATATGTTTCTATATATTTAAATTTTGTTGTTTAAAACACAGGCGATGTGTAAAGTGAAACCAGTCGCCTGGTTTTTGACGTGTTCCCCCTCCTCCTCCCTCCCTCCTCCTCCTCCCTCCTCCCTCCACTGTCCCGGTTAGGGTGTCTCGCGCGTGCCTCCGGTGCACTCGATCTAGAGCCGCGATGGCGAGCGTCCGAGCTGCAGGAGCCCTGTGCAGACTGACAACAAGCAAATACTCTCCCTTCTCAGGTGAGTGCAGTCCACAGACCACGCTACAGGCACCTGCATGATTAAATGCATGCCATAGAATAATAAACCGCGCAGTGAGTGTGTGTGTGTGTGTGTGTGAGTGTGTGTGTGTGTGTGAGTGTGTGTGTGTGTGTGACCCTGGTGTGGTGCAGTGACAGCGCGTGAACTTTCACCCACTTTCACAGGGAGGTTAGAGTAAGGTTAGAGGAAGGATCACATCCAGATTATTATTATTATTATTATTATTATTATTATTATTATTATTATTATTATTAATAGAGCATTACATATAAATAGTTAGAAAACTAAATAACATTTGCATATTATAGGTGACCCTGAACCATTCAGGAGTTGAATATGAATGTGTGTTATATAATGTTTATAATTATAAACACACACACACACACACACACACACACAGTGCAAACCAAAAGTTTAAGAATATATATAGTTTAGCATATTAAATATATATTACCATATTATTACCATATTAAAGGTAAGATTAAAGGTGCATTAGGTGAGAGTAAGATTAGTCCGTTTTTGTTTTCAGGATTAGCTCTCTTATGGCTAAGTAGGTGGGTTAGACATTTGAATTATTATTATTATTATTATTATTACTACATTTATGAAGTCATGACTTAAATTATTATTTGTGTGTGTGTGTGTGTGTGTGTTTTAGGAAACGGACGCTGTAACCTCTCTGTGTCAGCAGCCTTACTTGGTAACCGTGGAAACCTTTTCGCAACCCAGCACATGATGATGCATTATACACGTTTATAATATTCATATTTTTTTATCTATATTTTTTCTCTCTCCAGCTCGCACTCATGTTAATTATGAGATTAAAGATGACGTGGCGGTGGTGAGGATCAACGATCCGACCTCCAAGGTGTGTGTGTTTACTACTCGGCGTTCATAATTGTGACGTTTATTTATTTGTTTGTTTGTTTGTTTGTTTGTTTGTCACAGAATATAAGACTTTCAGAAACGTGGTTCGTAATTGGTCTGGCTAAATTCATCTCATTTTAATTTATGTATTTGCTCGTCTGTAGTGAGCACATGAAGTGAACAGGAAGACATTTGGGACTCGGCCTTAGTGTGTAAAGAGGATTAAATAAAAGTGTGTGTGTGTGTGTGTGTGTGTGTGTGTGTTACAGGTGAACACTCTGTCGAAGCAGCTGCAGGCCGAGCTGACGGAGGTGATGAGGGAGGTTTGGGGAAACCAAGCCGTTAAGAGCGCGGTGCTCATCTCCACCAAACCGGGCTGCTTCATCGCCGGGGCTGATATCAAGTACAACACACACACACTCATACACACACTCACTCACACACACACACACACACACAAACACACACAATCATACACACACTCACGCTCATACACGTATACATACACATATAAACACAAACACACACAATCATACACATACACACAAACACACACTCATACACATACACACAAACACACACTCATACACATACACACAAACACACACTCGTACATGTACACACAAACACACGCTCATACACATATACACACAAACACTCACACTCATACACATGTACACACACTCATACACAAATACACTTGTTCAGATATGAAGTATGAAACACACACACATATACACACACACTCACACTGATATACACACACTTGCGTACATATTCGCACACACATACACACTTGTACAGATATCAAAAATGAAACACAGATATGTACAGATATTAAGTACAATATGAGTCTCTCTCACACACACACATACACACACACACTTGTTCAGGTACCGAATATAATTCGCACACACACACACACACACACACACACGCACACAAGCCATGAGTAGTTGATGGTTACAGTCCTTTCTGGCAGTTGTGTGTGTTTGGAGCGCAGTAGTTTCAGGTGTGTGTGTGTGTGTGTGTGTGTGTGTGTGTGAATGAGAATGAGTAATTAGTGTCTTTCCTGTCTCTCAGCATGATCAAGGCCTGTACGAGTACAGAGGAAGTGACATCACTGTCACAGGAAGGACAGAAGATGTTTGAGCAGATTGAGAAGTCGCCCATCCCCGTCGTGGCGGCCATTAACGGCTCCTGCCTGGGCGGCGGCCTGGAGGTGAGAGAGCGGGAGGAGCGAATCAGAACCTCACATTCATCACAGTACTGACATTATATACCACAGCACTGCTGAACTCTGGGTTCTGATTGGTCAGAAGGTGTTGATTAATTTTCTATAACAGCAGCCCCGACGGTAGCGCAGGTTTATATTAATGCACTTGTTCTAACACGATATCGTTGCTATAGTAACAGCTCATTCGCAGGGGCGTGTGTGTTTGTGTTATTTGATGTTTTTCGTATTGTGCGTAGTCACAGTTTCACTTCTCTTTGCGTAGTTTGCGATCGCGTGTCAGTACCGAGTGGCCACTAAGAGTAAGAAGACGGTTCTGGGTACGCCGGAGGTGATGCTGGGACTCCTGCCCGGAGCCGGAGGAACTCAGAGACTACCCAAGATGGTGAGACTCTTTCACACACACATACACACTCAACATGACAAGAGAGAATGGACACACACACACACACACACACACACACTACTGCATCTTTTATTTCAAACAGTTCATCTACATCGTGCTACAGGTGATAAAATGCCATCAAGGGTGCTCTTACAGTAGAGAAAACGTGATGAAGTGCCCTAATGGCTGTCCTTCAAATTGGGGGGGAAAAAAAAAAAACGTGATGAAATGCCCCCTAGGGTGCCCTTCCAGTGGAGAATAGCTGCTGTGTGCGAGACTGTATGATTCTGTGCCCTATAGGGTTCCTATACTTGTGAGGAAATATGATGAAGTGCACTAATGGCTGCCCTTCAAATAAAAAAAAAAAAAACGTGATGAAGTGCTCTCTAGGGTGCTCTTGCACTACAGAATGTGTGATGCAGTGCACTATAGGGTGCTCCTACATTCGAGAAAACTATGAAATGCCCTTTAAGGTGCCACTGTGTGAGAGAAAGTGTGATGAAATGCCCTCTAGGGTGCCCTTCCTGTGGGGAATAGCCGCTACTCGTGAGAATACCTGATACAGTGCCGTATAGGATTGTCCTGCATGTGAGGAAACATAAGGGTTGCCCTGCAAATTTAAAACATGTAATGAAATGCCCTTTAGGTTGCCTTTCTGGTGGAGAAAAAGAGATGCCGTGCCCTGTAGGCTCCCCTATATATGAGAATACATGATGAAGACCTCACTAGTGTGCCGCTACATGCAAGAAAACGTGATGAAATGCCCTCTAGTGTGCCCTTCAAGTTGAAACTGCCCTCTAGGGTGGCACTACTTGCAAGAAAACATAATGAACTGCCCTTTAGTGTTGCGCTATGTGAGGGGGAAAACGGGACAAAATGCCCTCTAGGGTGGGGCTAAGTGAGGGAAAATGGAATTAAATGCCCTCTAGGGTGCTCTTCCAGTGGAGAATATGTGATACTGTGCCCCATAAGATATGTGGAGGAAAACATGATGAAATGCCCTTTAGGTTAGCACTACATGAGGGAAAATGGGACGAAATGCCCTCTAAGGTGGTGCTAAGTGAAGGAAAATGGGATGACATGCCCTCTAGGGTGGCACTAAGTGAGGGAAAATGTGATTAAATGCCCTCTAGGGTGGCACTAAGTGAGGGAAAATGTGATTAAATGCCCTCTAGAGTGGCACTAATTGAGGGAAAACATGATTAAATGCCCTCTAGGGTGGCGCTAATTGAGGGAAAATGTGATTAAATACCCTCTAGGGTGGTGCTAAGTGAGGGAAAATGTTATTAAATGCCCTCTAGGGTGGCGCTAATTGAGGGAAAATGTGATTAAATACCCTCTAGGGTGGCGCTAAGTGAGGGAAAATGTTATTAAATGCCCTCTAGGGTGGCGCTAAGTGAGGGAAAATGTGATTAAATACCCTCTAGGGTGCCCTTTCAGTGGAGAATATGTGATGCAGTGCCCTATAGGCTGTATATAAAAAGTAAAGCATGTCATTCTTTAATAAACAGAAATTTGAAAGCTGTGGTGTAAGGGGAATAAAGCACTTGATAGACGTGCTCTTATTGGAACGTCCGGGTGTTATCAGTGACTCGGCTTCATCACACCACCCCGTCGTTGATTATTTTCCTGTAACAGCACCACGCGGCGTGTTTTGTTCCGCACTTATCTGCTGAGGTTGGACACTGACGTTGACGTTGTCTCTGTTCGAGGTGGGACTTCCTGCTGCGTTTGATATGATGTTGACGGGGAGGAACATCCGAGCGGACAAGGCCAAGAAGATGGGTCTCGTCCACCAAGTCATCGACCCACTGGGTACCACAGCCTGGAATTTATACACAATCCCTTATTCACACACTGTTTGTGCTGTTTTAATGTGTGTGTGTGTGTGTGTGTGTGTGTGTGTAGGTCCAGGACTGAAGAGCCCAGAGGAAAGGACTATAGACTATCTGGAGGAAGTGGCTGTGGGCGTCGCTAAAGGCCTTGCTAATAAGAAGGTCACAGTGGAGAAGAAGAAAAGCTTAATGCAGAGTAATACACACACACACACACACACACACGGTCAAAAGTGTTACACACATACCACTACATAATGTCATAATATTTGTTATCGTGGGCAAATTAGTCTTTATTATTGTCTGTTACATACACAGCGTGTATCTCTAAAAATCTGACAAAAATCTTTCATACAAAATAAATAAGCAAAATTTTCACACACAACAGCTTTTTAAAAAAATAATCTTCCTAAAGTTGCCAGTGTACGTTCTTTAAAATATCTTTATTTTCATGTAAAATATTTAAAATGGCTTTATGTGGTTTGCACGCAGCAAACGAGTCCCACGTCTCTCTTTATTTTACTAAAAACGGGTGTTTTGAAATGATCAGACATTTCAGTTAATTCATGATTAATTCACATGGATTGAGATTTTTATTTATTTATTTTGTTGTTGTTTTTGTTGTTTTAAACAGTAAAATCTGTAAATCTGTAAACTATGTTTAAGGGTGTGAGTTAGAAAGTTAAGCAATTCTCCTGATATGTAACAATTTTTAATAAAAACCATTGATTTACATTTATTATAATGTGCAAAATCACGGCTCAGTACTGTAGCTGTGTGTGTGTGTGTGTGTGTGCGTTTATTTATTTGTTTGTTTGTTTGTTTGTTGTGTGTGTGTTAGTGTGTGCAGACGGGTATAGAGAAAGGGTCAGATACAGGATACCAGAAAGAGTCAGAGGTCAGTATCGTTATTTTCTGGATATTATTTTTGTCTTCTAAAAATATGTGTTATTTATATATATATATTTATATATATTTATAATATGTATATATTATATAATATATATTATTTGTGTTAAAGATTAAAGACTGTCATTATAATGAAGCATTTTAAATTAACATGAATCCGAATAAACTAGCTAGACTGTAACAAGCTAGCTATTCATTTTATAAAATATGTTAATGGTGTATATATTACATATTTTCTAAAAGCTTTTATTTTAATACATTTTCTACTGGTTTATATTTTATACTTTTTCTAATAGCCTATATTTTATAAAATGGTGGTTTTGTAGTAGTTTATTTAATTTTTCTAATACATTAATCTCTGTTTCCAGCACAGTGCAATAATCTTACCATAAAAACGAGACTTTTATTTTATAAATATTCTGAGAGTTTATATTTTATACATTTTTCTAATATGGAATATTTCATAAATATTCTTTATATATAGCCTATATTTTAATATTTTTTTCAATAGTCTATATTTTATCTATTTTCTAATATCCTATAGTTTATAACTTTTTTAATAGCTTATATTTTATATGTTTACTAATAGCCTGTATTTTAACAATTTTCTAAAATCTCTATTTTTCCAGTGTTGTGTATGTTTTAATTTTTCCACTAGCCTAATGCTTATTTTAATAACACAGATGTCATGGTGAGCACAAATCACCGAACACAACTAAATAATCTTTAATAAGCATTCTGTAAATAAATAAATAAATAAACAATTCCCGGTGCATTAATGCGAATGTCCAGGAAACGGACGTATAAATAGATTTTTACTTCTTCAAGCAGAATGTTATGTTTGTGTGTCTTATACGTCTGTACCTTTGGCAGAATAAATCCCAGTTTGTTCTTTATCTCAATTTCTTCACGCAGAACTTTGGCAAGCTGGCGATGACGTCGGAATCGGGCGCTCTGATTGGTCTGTACCAGGGTCAGGTGGCCTGTAAGAAGAATAATTTCGGTAAACCGGAGAGAGAAGTGAAGTGAGTGCAGAGCGCTGAACGCTGATAGATCAGCTGGTGTGGTGTTTTTCTCAATCGGGATGGATTGCTGTGAAATGTATGTGTGTTTGTGATTGATAAGGACCTTGGCGATCCTTGGGGCGGGGCTTATGGGTGCAGGTATCGCCCAGGTAACTGTGGATAAAGGCGTGTCCACCCTCCTGAAGGACACGACGCTGGAGGGACTGGCCAGAGGACAACAGCAGGTCTACAAGGGGTGAGGACAAGAAACACTGTCTCACACTGCAGTGTGTGCTTTCATCCACCAGAGGGAGACAGACAGCTCTGTGTGTGTGTGTGTGTGTGTGTGTGTGTGTGTACTGTATACTATACTGTATGACAGAGAGAGCTGTAATAACATGGTGCAGCCACCAGGGGGCGGTGACTCACTTTTACTATCTCCATTATCTCTATTTTTTTATTTTTCTATATCTATGTTACTTGTGACTCAGGTTCCGCACTCAGACGTGATAGCTATGTAATAATTCTCCCTTAAACAACAAAAATAACTCTAGTTACATGCTGATAATCAGAAAGTCAATATTATTATTGTGAAAAATTCCAAAATGTCATTTTTGTGTAAATGAAAGTGTCACACTGGATAGATTTTGAAGCGTTTTTTTTTTTTTTTCCCTAATACGCCATCTTCCTTACGTTTATTATCTTTTTATCTTCCTTACTATTATATCTTTTTAAAACTAGAAAATACTACTCGGGTAACGTTTTCAAAAAAAAATATCGTGATCTAATAAGCTATGATTTAAAAAAGTGGGTTAGATAAGTGTAGTGATATAAAAATTTAATATTGATAAGTATCACTTGCTGCAGAACCAAAAGTCCAGGGGGAGGAGTCAGATCTAATCTAGCTCCTCCTACTTGGGCAGAATCAAATCAAAAGTCCAGGGGGAGGAGTCAGATCTAATCTAGCTCCTCCTACCTGGGCAGAGATGAACCGAAAGTTCAGGTGGTGGAGTCAGGCCTGATCCAGCTCCTCCTACCTGGGTGGAGTCAAACCAAAAGTCCAGAGGAGGAGTCAGACCTGATCCAGCTCCTCCTACCTGGGTGGAGTCAAACCAAAAGTCCAGGGGGAGGAGTCAGACCTGATCCAGCTCCTCCTACCTGGGTGGAGACTTCATTGTGTTTTATCAGGTTTATAAGTGTGTTGTTGATAAGTGTGTATAGGAGACATTGCATCAGGTTCAGCTCCACCTCCTGGACCTTTGGTTCAAGTCCACTCAGGTAGGAGGAGGAGCTTGATCAGGTCTGACTCCACCCCCTGGACTTTTGGTTCTGCAGCAAGGACTTTCTCACGTTTGAGGAATATCTGTGAACATGTTCCAGTATCTAAATTCTCTCACTGCAGTTTTACCTGAACTGAGTCTCTCTCTCTCTCTCTCTCAGACTGAATGATAAAGTAAAGAAGAAGAGCATAACATCGTTTGAGAGAGATGCGACTCTGTCGTTCCTGACTGCGCAGCTGGACTACAGCGGCTTTAACAAGGCTGACATGGTGATCGAGGCCGTGTTCGAGGATCTGAGCATCAAACACAGAGTGCTGAAGGAGGTGGAAGCAGTAAGTGTTTCTAAACACACACTGTTCATATACACAGTGTTTACACACACACACTGCTAATACACACACGCTGTTTTCTTCTTGTTAATTGGGTTAAGCAGGATTTAATTCTTTCTGGCAAGTGATACAGTGATACAGATAGGAATAATAGATGCTGTGTGTGTGTGTGTGTGTGTGTGTGTGTGTGTGTGTGTGCAGGTGACCCCTCCGCACTGCATCTTTGCCTCCAACACATCAGCGCTGCCCATCAGAGACATCGCCGCCGTCAGCACCAGACCTGAGAAGGTGAGTGTAAAGTTTAAAAAAAAAAAAAAAAAAAAAAAAAAAAAAAAAAAAAAAAAAAAAAAAAAAAAAAAAAAAAAAAAAAAAAAAAAAAAAAAAAAAAAAAAAAAAAAAAAAAAAAAAAAAAAAAAAAAAAAAAAAAAAAAAAAAAAAAAAAAAAAAAAAAAAAAAAAAAAAAAAAAAAAAAAAAAAAAAAAAAAAAAAAAAAAAAAAA
>CM041004.1:2156496-2186496 GCA_022985145.1 Pangasius djambal
TAATAAACCAAAAATACAGCAGTCGAACTTAAAATAACAAAATAGGCAGATAATAATCATGCAATAATTAACAGTCGTGAAATAATAATCTAAAATATATCAAATCTGTAATAAAAGTACAAGAAGGAAAATAGTATTCAGTGAATATAAAAGTAAAAATAGTGAAAAATGTGAATTTTGTGGGGTTTTACATTCCTTACAAATGACTAAGTGTATTATTAGTATAAAATACTTCTTCTTTTTTTTTTTTTTTTAATTCTATATGTATTTAAAATTTTATACCCCAGTGATTGGTTAGACGGGGTTGATAAATTTTTTTTTTGTCGTGAAATAATTTATTAGAATTATTTAATTAAAACTTAAATCTGTGCAAGTTTTTCTTTCTTGTTGTATTTATAGAAATGCTTGTAAGGACGTGAATTTTATTTAAACTATAATTCAAACTGACATTTCAGGTTTTATTTTATGTCATAGGCATGCAGGTCTACTGCTGAATCTCTGGCTGTGTGTGTGTGTGTGCGTGTGTGTGCGTGTGTGTGTGTGTGTGTTGTAGGTGATCGGGATGCACTATTTCTCTCCAGTTGATAAGATGCAGTTGTTGGAGATCATCACCACTGATAAAACTTCTAAAGACACGACAGCGTTGGCTGTAGCTCTCGGCCTCAAGCAGGGCAAAGTCATCATCGTTGTGGGGGTGAGTGTGTAGGTGTGTGTGTGTGTGTGTGTGTGAGTCACTACATCATCACATGGATGGACTTCCTAAAACACAGCGTACAGTCTAAAGCTACATTTTTGTGAGTGTATGTAAAGAATGCTTCTCTCCCTCCCTCTCTCCCTCCCTCTCTCCCTCTCTCCCTCTCTCTCTCCCTCTCCCTCCCTCTCTCTCTCCAGGATGGGCCGGGATTCTACACAACTCGCTGCCTGGCTCCGACCCTCGCAGAGGCGATGAGAGTGCTGCAGGTTTGTTAGCGTCAGTCTCCGTGAGATTATTCCCTAAGTGAACGAACGAATGAATAAACGGAATTAATATCATCGTCCAGAACCTTACACTGTGAACCAATTAAACCCCGCCCCTTTTCCCACCGGTTGTGCCGCAGGAAGGGGTGGGGCCTAAGAAGCTCGATACCTTGACGACAGGTTTTGGATTTCCCGTCGGCGTGGCAACTCTGTTGGACGAGGTCGGGGTCGACGTGGCAGCTCACGTGGCAGAGGATCTTGGGAAGGCGTTCGGTTCGCGGTTCGGGGGCGGGAACGTGGAGGTGCTGAAGAGCATGGTGCAGAATGGCTTCAAGGGTAAGAGAGCATCGCAAAACAACAAGAACTGAACTAATAATAGAAAATCTGGTTTAATAATGTGTGTGTGCGTGTGTGTGTGTGTGTGTGTCCAGGTCGTAAGTCGGGTAAGGGCTGTTACGTGTACGGAGCCAAATCGAAGGATAAGCAGCTGAACTCAGGAACTGAGGAGATTCTGAAGAAGTTTAAACTGGTGGCGCCCCCTGCTGTGTAAGAGCTGCACACACACACACCTCAACACACACCTCTGTACAGTATGGGAAGCAGGTATTTGAAATAATTGTTGCCATGACATATCTCAGTATTATATGTAAGGAATAAAACACACTGTGTCAATGCTGTCAGAGGAAAATAATCAACAGCGAGGTGGTGTGATGAAGCAGAGATACTGTTGCCGCTCAGAAGTTGATTATTTTTCAATACCAGCATGTCCTCAAGTTACAAATTACAATTATTAGCTTATTAATAAAGGACATACTTTTTGTCCGTTTATAGTTACAAGGTCATGTCATGGACATTGTGAAACAGGAAATATAGCGTTGTTAGTATAGAAACTATAACATATTAGAACGAGCGCATTAATAGGAACCTTTGTGATTTGCAGCTGCACTACTGTCGGAGCTGCTGTTATAGAAAATTAATCATCCCCTCCTGACCAATCAGAATCCACAATGCAACAGCACTGTGGTATAAGTGAATTTATTACATTCATGTCACTCGCACGTTACTGAAGACTGGTCTTTGACTTTCCAGAACCTTCTTGGCTTGATGTTGTGCCATGGCATGTTGTAAATAGCTTTCCATAATTATAATTTATTGCCCTGATTCCGCAAATGATAATTTGTTTTTCTGAAATTGTGTGTGTGTGTGTGTGTGTGTGTGTGTGTGTGTGTGTGTGTAGGTCTGGTGATGAGGACGTACAGTATCGGCTCCTGTCCCGATTCGTGAACGAGGCTGTCCTGTGTCTGCAGGAGGGAATTCTGCCCGATCCGGTACAG
Organism: Pangasius djambal; assembly: GCA_022985145.1. NCBI lineage: Eukaryota > Metazoa > Chordata > Actinopteri > Siluriformes > Pangasiidae > Pangasius > Pangasius djambal. The sequence goes on from CM041004.1 coordinate 2,158,788, forward strand.
GGAGACATCGGAGCTGTGTTCGGACTGGGCTTCCCTCCCTGTCTAGGAGGTAAACACACACACACACACACACACACACACACACACACACACACACACACACACACAGACACACAGAGTATATACCTTATATCCATACTGAATTAATGCTAACTCTGGGCCATGTAGAAAATAGTTTTGCTTTTATATAGCTATATATATATATATATATATACACACACACACACACACACACACACACACACACACACACACATACTGTCATGTGTTCTCCAGGTCCCTTCCGCTTTGTGGACTCGTTCGGAGCTGATAAACTTGTTCAGAAGATGAGACGTTACGAAGAGGCGTACGGAAACCAGTTCACGCCCTGCCAGCTCCTCCTCGATCACGCCAAGGATCCCAGCAAGAAGTTCCACAAGTGAACCTCGGAGCTCAAAGGTTATAACCCGTGTAACCGCCTCGCAGCCTTTCAGCCTCGAGCTTCGCCCTGAGGAGGAGCTTTATACCTGTGCCTGAGTCACGTCCATTCATTCACTGTAGCGTATAATCTGGAGTGCATAACTACTTCGCATGAATTGCCTTAACGAACCAGACGTTGTGTCGGTCACACGAACTGCTGCATAACGAGCATTTTAACTTTTAGTTCCGTGTCAGCTCTGCTGAGACTAGCGTACGTAGGAGTTGATTCCTGCCTCCACTTGCACATAGCGATGTTTCGTTTTGTTTTTCATACATGAGAATTATCGAGCTGTCAATTCACTACATGATTCATAAAATCATTTTTAATGTTCGTGTGATCTAAAAATCATGCAAAACACAAATCTGTAGCATATCTGTACCTGCACAAATGCATCTTACACTCTGGAATTGGGGCTGGTAGCGTATTTATAGTTGCTCACTTCTTGCTAAACCTTTTTTCTTTTGTTAGGAAATCTTTGTTTTTTTGTTTTTATTTCTCGGATTAAAAATCATTGTTTTCTTTGACTTAGCATTTGTATGCAGGAGCCTTAGATGGGGAAAATCAGGCCTTTCTCAAGTGTCCGCTGTTAATTTATCGCTCATTTGTTTTGACCACAAAAGTGGGCGTGTCCTAATTCGTGGGAGTGGTTTAGTTAATTCAGCAGGAAAAGGGAGGCGTGAATGTACAAGCGAAGTCATGATTTATAGCTAGCTGCTAACTTGGAACTAAGTTAACTAGCTAGATTAACCTCGAACTAGCTGGCTAGCTGCTTTAAATCATGCAACGATGCTGCAGAAATTAGTCACGGGATGCAATGTTTTATTGGTAAAAAAAAAGGTAAGATATGGAGTCAGTATTTTTTTTTTTTTCTTGAAAATATTAACTACACTCCCATTAGCTAGAGTTTTCTAGCTAACAGAAGACGAGCTAGCAGGAGGGACTAAATTCGAAAGAAAATGTGTTTGCCAGGTCTAATTTCACTACTTGATTGTGACTGGATTAACACACTGTAAAATTTGTAGCACAGCCGTCCAACGTCATCCAAAGTTAGCATCATGTAGCCCAGGCAGGAAGTGACGAATTCTGGACAGGAAATTAAGCATATTGGGAAAGGGTTTAGGTTTTTTTTTTTTTTTTAATTATTATTATTAAACATTATTAAACATTTTTAAAACAATGTTTTCACTCTGGAATGATTTTGTTTGCATTTCTGATTATGCACAACTAAATAATTTAGTTTGTTTTCAGTTTTTGTTGTCAGTTTTCTATATTGTTTGAGCTAATATTGGATCCATCAGTATTTTCCCAGGCCGTGTTTATTTTCCAGATAAATTTTCCTGCAAATAAACCCAAAGTGGATTTTACTTTTCTGTGGGAGCAAAGGGGAATATACACACACACACACACACACACACACACTAATATCAGAAACATAACACCATTGTGTAGAGATTATGTAACGATTGTGGTGTTATAAGACGTCCGTCCACCTTCGTTTCTTTAACTAATCCAGAAGTATGAGTGTGTTTAGCTGCAAAACATACACTCTGCAACATTCGCTGCTGAAACCCTCTTATTACACAGCTACTCTTCACTCACACACACACACACACACACACACACACACACACACACACATCACTTTCAAACACAAAAAGCGGTGTTTAGTAAGCATTTAATTACTGTCACCTAATTACAGTGTGTACGTATGTGTGCTTGACTTCACACACTTCTTTTTTTTTTTCACCTTTATCTAAAGCTTAGCAAGCCGTAAAGCTATGATTTTCTGTTTGTGTGTCTTTGTGTATGGATTTATATCTTGGTGGGGACCAAATGTCCTCACGAGGATAGAAATATCTGAAATTTTCGACCTTGAGGGGACGTTTGGCTGACAAAATGTTTCCTTTTGGATACTGAGGTTAAGGTTAGGGTTAGATTTAGGTGTAGCGTAGCGTAAATTATCTGCATAATGTCAGTGGAACGTCCTCACGAGTGTAACAGACAGTAATAATTACCTTATCTTTAAGAATAAATCACAGCGGTGACATGGTGTTCTATGACTTGGGTGACTTTAATCAATAATCAATCATTAATCAGTAGAAGTCGAGGTCAGTTTGTGATGCAGCAGTAACTCCACTAAAACAGCAACATGTGTGTGTTAGTAAACTCAGATTCAATACTCAGGGCTGCTATGGATCCTCACTTCCTGTTCAGAGAGGCAGTGATGATCATCAACCCATCATACACCAACGTACCTACACTCTACACACACAAGAGCAACAGAATCAAGACACAGATGCATCAAAGACAGTGGAAAAGACATACAGAGTTGTCACATTTCAGGTTAAAAAAAAAAAAAAAAAAAAAGATTCCTTAAAATATAGCAGAATTATCCTTTGTTCCATTATCGTTCCTCTAAAGGCACCTCAGTCTGAGCAGTGTGGTGTTATCACCTCTGTGACCGACAATGTAAAGAAAAAAATAATCACTAACAAATTATAAACCAGACAATCTCAAGTAGTGTTCAACATTAGTCCCTATTGGATCATTTGTCTTTTTTTTTTTGAAAGAGGTGTAGTTTTGAGACGGTCCCCAGAAACAACGTCTTTGCAGGAGTGGAGTTTAGAGACGATCCCTAAAGAAGCTAAGTACTGACTGAGTGGCATTTAAATATATAAAATCTTTCCTTTTGAAACAAAACACTCATGTACCACACGCACGCACGCACACACACACACAGAGGTTTATACTTACTCTGACACACACACACACACACACACACAGATACTGTTCAGTAGTTTGATGCTGTTCAGCAGCTGAGCTTTAAGCAATCCAACCCCACAAAATAAATCAGCACGAGTGTGACATAAACACACGTGCATCTCTTCACTTCAATGTGCACACACACACACACACACACACACATACAGTTACTGTAGTAGGAGTAGTAGTCTGCTACTACTGCCTGACATTAGGCACGTTTCCCCCAGAGGAACCTTTGCCGGAACTCAGGAACTTGTCCCACAGACCACTATTGTCTGAAATTAGGTGTGTTTACATTGTGTGTTTCCAAGAACCAGAGGAACCTTTTTGACTCAGGAACCTTAGCCATGTTTCCACAGAGAGGTACCTTAGTTTTAGAAACTTTTTAGGTACTCAAGAACTGTAGGCATGTTTTCCCTTCACAAACCTATTCAGGAACACAGGATTTTTAATCTCAAGGACTCTGGATTTTAAGCAGGTTTCTACTACAATAAACCTTTCCTCATCTAGGAACTGTAACTCATTAACTCCTCAAAAGTTTCAGGAACCTCTGTGGAAACGCACCTTTATTTTTTTTTAATTTACCATCATGCATATGGGTTCACTGTTCACAGTATGTGTGGGTATGTGTGGGGGTGTGTGTGTGCATGTAAAGGCTCATATCTTGGGTCTCCAGCCCTTGATGAACTGCATGATCTTTTTGACCTGCAGTTTGGTAAGGCTGAAGTCTTCAGACAGGATTTCTTCCGTGAGCTGGGTGAATATTGACCCGTCAATCCTCTCTCGGCTGAACAGGCCAATCACATCGTCCGACAGCCCGATGAAACGTAGGCACGATGACACCTCCTCCACTGAGAGCCAGCACAGGTCCGCTGGGGGTCGCCATGATAACCCGGCTCCACCTTCTGCACCCCTCACCATGGAAGACACAGATGTTTCCTCCTCTAAGCTTTTTAATGGTCTGGGTGGAGGAACCGGACTTGTTTCCTGATTGGCTTGAGACTCCTGAGGGGTGGCACTAGTGAGGTCAGGCATCAGATTGGGGGATTTCCGGCCTGTGGCAAGCCAATCAGAAGAGGCGTGTCCTGGATTGGCAAAAGGGTTCAGGGCACCAAATGGGGCAAAGCGGTTCTGCGCAGCTGGCCGTGGTCGGGGACAAGTGGAGTAGTTTTTGTGGGAAGAGTCTGTGCTAAGGAGCGGTGTGTTTAGAATGTTGGAAGTAAAAACTCCGCCACTTCGGGGGTGTGACCAGCAGGCCTGCGCGGGCTGGTTAGGGTCGGGTGATGCAGTGGAGTCAGAGGTCACACAGTCAGCCCATGTGCAGGGGTAACAGTAGAGAGAGTAGGAGTCTGGAGAGGGAGAACTGCTGCCACTACGAGGAGCAGAGCTGGGGGAGAGAGAGATAGAAAATTAAACACTGTACTATATGAATGGTTTGTGTGTAACATTGATGATATATCTTTTAGGTGATGAATGATGGGATAGACCGGTGGCTAAACTTTGGGATGGACCAGTAGACTAGAGGACAGACTAAGGGACAGACCAGGGAATTTGCCAGGGAATGGACCAGGAGAAGGTCTAGAGGGTGGACTAGGGGATGGATTATATGACAGGATAGAAGATAGACTAGGAGATTGGATAGTGTAAGGAATAGATAATGAGCTGGAGGATGGTCTGGGGGAAGAGCTGGGAGATGGATTAGAGTATGAGCTGGTGGTGAACAAAAGGTTGAGCTTGGGGATGGATTAGAGGATGAGATGGGGGTTTAACTGGAGATGTGCTGGGGGATGATCTAGGGGATGAGATAGGGGATGGACTAGGGGTTGAGCTGAGGGATGGGCTACAGGATGAGCTGGGGGATGAACTAGAGGATGAGCTGGGGGATGGACAAAGGGATCAGCTGAGAGATGGACTAAAGGATGAGATGGGGATAGACCAGAGGATCAGCTTGGGGATGAGCTGAAGTAGGACTAGGGAGTATGCTAGGGGATAACCTAGGGGTTGAGCTTGGAGTTGTACTACAGGATGATTTGGAGATTTGGACTAGAGGATGAGATGGGGCATGAGACCAGGCAGGATTCAGGTGTTCATGGGTGGAAGAAACACAGGATGGGGAAGAAATCTTTTCAGATTTTGTTCAAAGATCTGTCACAACACAGTGTCACCACCCCTCCCCCCTTACAACCAGTATATGTATACAAAACATACTGCATGACTGTATGCACCATTTTTTATTGTGTATGTGAACATTTACCTCTCCTGCAGGCCTGAGGAGTAAAACGACACATTTGGACTGCGGGTGCTTGTAGCTGGAGCTTTAGGGAAACGGGGTGGAACTGGAGGACTGGGGGTGGGGCCTCCAACATTAGCACAGCGGGGTGGAACCGGAGGAGCATTCAAAAACCGACACTCCTCCTTCACCTAGCAGGAAAAGGGGAGATTAGTTTGCTAAGTGAGTTCAAGGACATTTGTCAACTTGTACTTTCAATGAGCTGTATTCAACTGAACTGTTCAAAGTCACCCCTCTTGATATTTAACAGAACACGATTTAGTTGTTTCTATACAATTTTATACAATGTGATTCAATAATGTACAAATAGTTCAAGCTTGTGAGTAAATGTCACTTCTTGAACGTAACCTTTACACAGTCAGACAAAGTGGTGCGTGTGTGTGTGTGTGTGTGTGTGGCATTGCTGTCTCATCCTCTTGGTAACTCATTTTCATGACTCACTAAAGAAATGAATAACAGATTGTTATTTACAGATGATGCTGATATACTCTCAGTGCAGGGAAAGGTGTCTCCCAGGTTGGATCACTTCTTTTCCTCAACCTGGTTCTTGTCTGGTTCTACAGTACCTGGTATTAAACACCTCATAACACATGAGCCTGTGTGATTTCCTTTTTCCTTTTATTCCGAGGCTCTTGGGAATTTTCACGTAGCAAAACAATAGCAAACACATGTAATGTGCCAGTACCTGTGTATGTATATGTGTGTGTGTGTGTGTGTGTGTGTGTGTGTGTGTGTGTGTTGTGAGGTTTGGCTCACATGGATCAGTCCTGTGTCCTGTGACGTCTGTTAATCTAAATAATATCTGTCTGCATTTCCTCATCAGCCTTCTGAGAAAGCTGCCTTCCTGTCCAGATCCACCAGGGATTTTGTGTGTGTGTGTGTGTGTGTGTGTGTGCGCGCATGTGTGTGTGTTTTGGTTAACTAAATTACAGGGCCAGAGCAGAAAATGTGCGTGGGAGCAAGGGAGCAAGTGGGAGAAGAGAAAGAAGTAGAGCGAGAGATAGAGAAAATGAGACAGACAGAGAGAGAGAGAGAAAGCAAGACAGGGCACAGAAAGGCCATAATTCCAGTTGTCAGAGCTGTAATCGCTTCTATAGAGCTGATGATACAGTAAAGTTTCAATAGCGATGTTTATTTGTGTGTGTGTGTGTGTGTGTGTGTGTGTGTGTGTGTGTGTGTGTGTGTGTGTGTGTTCATGCTCTCTTCCCGTAAATGTGTGGCCATTACTAGGCCTGTAAAAGCTGTATCAATTATTTAGTCCTTAGTCCAGAATTGCGCAGCTTTACGACTCTTTAGAGATCTTGAAGTACTGTAGCAGAACATACATGACCCAGTGTGTGTGTGTGTGTGTGTGTGAGTGTGTGTGTGTGTGTGTGTGTGTCCGTCCCAGGGGTCTTGACCTGTGTTCAAGTGATCTGCTGGTATCCATAATGACTCTTGAGATAAAAGATCAGACGGAGACAGAGAGAGAGAGAGAGAGAGAGAGAGAGAAAAAGGATGAGAAAAGGACATAAAGGTATAGGAAGGAGAGAGAGGCGGCACAGTCATAAACACATCTAGCATCTCGTATAAGGAGAGCTATTGATTAATGAATAAACCCCCGAATCTTCCTTACTGAGCGACTCCATCATCGGTTCCGCGGATGACGAGTGGCACTGTGGCTTTAAATCATCACATAATGTTAATCACTGTAATGTAACAAATGGAAATCGGTTACACAGACCTTCCCGGTGGTATGATTCAAAGATTTACATAAGAAACCGGTAAGGATCGGGTAAGAACGTCGTTACAAGACTGTCAGTGGTATGACACACATTTAACGCAACCAACATTTAAAAAATAATGCGATTTAGGGCTGTGTCATTCAGTAGTATATGATTTTGAAAAAAGGAGTGTTTTAAGGAGTCGCACATAGGCCACGCCTCCTAGACTGGGACTGACAGACAGAGGCCACACCTCCTAGATTGGGACTGACAGACAGAAGAAACGTCTCCTTTAATGTGACTGACACCCCAGAGTCCACGCCTCCTTCTTAAGGAAAGACAAAGAGAAAGAGAACGATGAATCTACTCACAGCTTCTGATTTGGGCGGAACAGGGGGTGGAGTCGGTACTCGTCCTGCTTCCATCTGCACCATAGCAACGTGGGTGGAGCCTACTGTACCATCCAATGAGGAGGTGGAATGGAAGGATATGAGGTTGTGCTCAGCCTTCACTGTGCTTTCAGGAACCTCTGCATAGCTTCCTCCACTCTGATTGGTCCAAAGCTCTTCGTAAGGAATTTCCTGTGTCTCTGTGGGCCAATCAGGGGTGACGTACTCTCGCTCTTCCCCTTCGCCCACCTCCTCTCTCTCTCCCTCACCTCCAGGGGGAGTTTGTGTGTCTCCCAGCGAGTCCCTGCAGCCTGGTGTGGGTGTCGGTGTGATGGCTCCGCCCCCATACACGCACAGTGAGAGTCTCTGCGGCGAGAATACAGGATACACTCGTATCCTGCGTGGGCTCACACACTCCTCAGTCAGGTCCACCTTCACCTCCCGTACAGCTCGGGAATAATCATCCGGGTCGAAGGTCTCCTGGCAACGGAGCGCGCTCAGCAGCACCGCCCGCTGGTAGACAGGATCGTCACGCAGCAAGCCATCAGGCAGCGTGAAGCGCGGCATGTCGTTAAGCAACAGGAAGTGAGAGGGCGTCACTTCCTGTTTGCGCAGGACACAGCACAGCACCACGGTCCGGCTGACGATGGCGAGCAGCTTGTAGCGCTGGCCCTGGCGGATGGTGTGCTGGTCATAGCGGCTGCGAGGTGGAGGTGGTGGATGTGGTGGTACAGCCACATTGACAGGCAGCCGCACGCGTTCGATGATGGTGCGAAGTGTGTGCTCGCCTGCCTGCATGCGCAGCTCCAGCGGTGAGCGCGTGCAGAAACGGCCCCGGCACTGCAGGGGCAGCCGCACGCTCTCCCGCGTCCGCTGGTTCAGGCAGATCAGACAGGGCAGCTTGGTGCGGACGGGACGTCCTGAGGCCCCGCCCACTCTGCCCAGCCGTCGCAGCAACGCGGCCAGGCGTGATTTCTCACGAGCAGATTGGACACAGAGCAGCTCAGCCCGGCCCATCGGAGTCAGCTCATCTCCCGCCTGCAGGGAAAAGTTATACACCTCGCTGTCCTCACTGAACTCACCCGACACCACCTACAGAGAGAGAGAGAGAGAGAGAGAGAGAGAGAGAGAGAGATCATTGATTAAAAAAACGATACAGAGCAAGATAAAGAAATAAAGATATAACTGAATTTGTATCTAGTGAGTTGTGTAACTGGAATACTACACAATAACACTTACAGTAAAATTAAACACATTTATTAGCACTTGATGATATGAAACGATGTGATTTAGATGTAATGAGCTGTTTAGCAGGTGATTACACACATAGCTGACTGGATCATCACTGGATTAATCGATCTATCAAAAGTACACACATTCCTACTCAATTCCGCATCAACATTGATTCATTTTTTTTTTTTGGAATAGCTCTAATCACACACTCACCTCAAAAGTCTGCATTAAATAGCAGAATAAAGCTAAATACATACAAATTCAATGTGAACTATTTTATCATCCAAGCCTCAAGTGTACATTTAGGCTTTTAAACTTTAAGCCACGCCCCCTACCTGAGACTGACACCAAAGTGTGTGATGATTTAGATGATGCTAAACTAGAGGCTAAGTGCAAAACTGAAGAATCTAACAGTCATGGCTGTCTTGGCTGATCGACATTTCATTTTTGGATGAACTTCTGCCTTAAAAATGGTCTTTTCCTCTTCAACAGTAACTAATCTTTGTGCCCAGGCTAATCGTGGCACTTAACGGAGATATGACTCGGCAGTATATTTAGCCACACTCAATTAAAATACATCTAAAACCTAATTATAGGTCATAAAGTTTAGATTGCTGGTAAACAGAAAATGCAGTAAATGGGCCAGCAAGGCCATTATTCCACAGACACGGAGACAGGCCTGGGAAGGCAGAACACACACACACACACACACACACACACACACACACAATTACAGTCGTTATAAATAACGGCTGGTTGAAATGTGTCTGCATGTGGAGAGTTTAAAGAAACTCAACCCCATTCATCAAGTGTGGAGTGCAGGAGGCTGTGAGAAACTGCCAGACTGAACTAGAGGAAAGAGGACAAACATGACCTGACACACACACACTCACACACACTCACAGTGATACAGTGTGTGTGTGTGTGTGTGTGTGTGTGTGTGTGAGAGGGAGAAATATCAGCCCCTTGAGGGTGCTAGGTTTTGGAATGTAGACTCTTTCTTTTTTAAAGGCACACACACACGTGCGCGCGCGCACACACACACACACACACACACACACACACACAGTCTTCTCTATGTCATCATGAGTTATTTTATAAGTCATTGTGAGGCTCTGTCTGTCTCTCACACTCCATCAAACATGGGCGATAGGATTTGTATAGTGACGAGAACTCTGTTGCTAGGCAACCAGGTAACATGAATATGAACGCCAAGCACACGTTAGCTACCAACTTAGCGACCCGACGTTGGCTTTGGCCGTTGGCGCTGCCCCATGACACGAATGGAGTGAAAGTTGACGCCGTATAAAAGTAGACAGCGTTAGCAAAGCTGCTTATGAACACAGTAGGGAAAAGTAGCATAGCTAGCGAAGCTATTAGCTAGCTAGGTTATCAGTTGTGGCGTAGAAATTATAATCATTCTACACAAAAAAAATGAACCTTGTACCAAACTAAAAAAAAAAAATTGCATCAACTTGAAAAAAAAAATGTTTTTATACTGTGTGTTGTAACATTTTAACAAGGAGGTCAACAAACGTGCTACTTCTAGCTAGACAACATTTTTATTAGCTATTATTTCTCATTTTTGCAGTGTTAATTTTTACGACTAAAAGCTTTAGTCATATTTTAGTAATCTGGAAAGTTTTCGTCTAGTTCCATCTTAGTTTTGTGTTCATTCTAGTCTAGATTTACCTGACAAAAAAAAACTACAGCAATTTTATTCAACCAAAACTGAACAGATTTAGTTAGTTAGATTTCTTTTAGCTATAACTTCTGATTAGCAGAAAGGTATTTTCGATCTTAGATTAAGGTTTAGCTAAATATATTTAACCTCAACAAGTTAAATGATGAGTAAATGTTTCATGAGATATCAGTCATATGTGCCAAATGCAAAACTTTACTGTAGTAATTATTTTAGGCATGTCACAAATGAGGAAAAAAAAAAACAAAAAAAAAAACATCAAGAATATCAACATTTCCCACAGATATGTTGATAAGTTACTAATAAAACACTCTTTAACGTAGTCAATTCCATAACAGAGGGTAGTTTATTCGTGGATTTGTGGAGTTCACTCTCTCACGCGTAGCTGTTAGTCGGTCGCTGACCTTCATGCTGAACGTGATCGGCTCCATGACGAACACTCGATCGGGGAAAGTTCCGGCGATTTCCTCCACGCTCGCAAAGTACTGAACCGGCTCCCGGACATCCCGGTCCTGATCCAGCAACTTAAACTTCCCTACAGAGAGACGGAGAACGAGATGTGAGAAAAGAAAGGCTGGAGGCAGTTACACTTACAGTTTAGCATCCTCGAAAAGAAGTACACTGGACACCAAGTAAACTGATGTGCTAGTAAAATACAGCTATATAGACAATTTGTAATCGTACTGTATATATACACCGAGGTTTACTTATATTAAGTCCACTTTAAATCATTTTGTGTGAGAAAGTTTCCAGAATACAATATTACCCGACTTTACTCGGCAGCACTTTGAACCAAACTTGTCTTTTAGTGTACTACATAAATAAAGCTGGATAGATAGATAGGTCGATAGATAGATAGATAGATAGATAGATAGATAGATAGATAGATAGACAGCCAAACAAAGAGATAGATAGATAGATAGATAGATAGACAGCCAAACAAAGAGATAGATAGATAGATAGATAGATAGATAGATAGATAGACAGCCAAACAAAGAGATAGATAGATAGATAGATAGATAGATAGATAGATAGACAGCCAAACAAAGAGATAGATAGATAGATAGATAGATAGATAGATAGATAGATAGATAGATAGATAGACAGCCAAACAAAGAGACAGACAGACAGACAGAGATAGATACATACATACATAGACAGCCAAACAAAGAGGTAGGTAGGTAGGTAGGTAGGTAGATAGATAGATAGATAGATAGATAGATAGATAGATAGATAGATAAAAGAGACAGACAGACAGATAGATAGATAGATAAAAAATAAAAATTAGCTCTATAACCTGTTGAAACAAAAAACTGCATGAAAAAGTGAGAGATGGAGAGGGGGAGATAACTTCATTCTTCCTGAGCTCTATAGAAACCTCTCATATCCACTTCGTCTCTCTCTCTCACACACACACACACACACACACACACACACACACACACACACACACACACACACACACACACACACACACACACACACACACACACACACACACTGGGCTGTCTCTGCTGGTGGAGATTCCTGCAGTCACTCTGTTCTGCTGAACCATTCTCAAAGTTTAAACAATCCGACGTTCTCTACACACACGGCTTTAAAAAAGTTTGTTTATGACTGCAGTAAACGTTTTAGTAAAGTCTCATGCACTCCAACGCCAACAAATTTACTCGACATCACAATATCACATCTACGTCCAAAATAATGCTCTTTAGAGGAACGTGTTAGGAGAACTGACTCAAGAAACACAAGTGGCTCTGCAGGATTTCAAAAACTTTTAAATCATATTTTAATTCGGTAATGACAATGCTAGACTTGCGTTTTAAATCCAGTTGACACTGTTTACCTAATTCACAATCACAATCACAGTCACTTCCTGTTCTGGTTAACGTCGTTACCTACGTGTGCTGTGTTCAAATGAACTCGGATGCAGGAAGTCGGAACTCAGAATTATGTCATTTTTGACCCCCAAGAATTGAAAAAAAAAACAAAAAAAAAAAACACAGATGACTCCATGTTCGTTTTGTTAGCTACAAGCTAGCCATCTAACTGTGATGAGTGATGTATATTTTCCTCCTCAAAACAGTGAACTGTATAGTCAGTGTTATAGATTTAACACGCAGATATGTCTCTGTGTTGATCGTTATAACGCAAATAAAAAAATTAAAGAAGTGCTACTGTGTTTACTGACGATGCTGTGAGCAGCCATGTTGATCTGACGTCACTTGCTGAACTCAGAGTTGAGGTGGTGTTTTCTTTATTCTTTATCATCTATCTATTTGTGCGAGAGAGCAAGGATATTGCTTTTATTAGACGTTATTTGTCACGTAAAACCCAAATGGTTGTTTCAGAACGGTAAAAATAAAACAAACACAACACAATTCCTGGCAGTGTACAGTATAAAAGTAGCTGCGATTTTGCACTATAGCGCCAGTTCTCTTTGCAGAACAGACATCGTATCTGTACAACCAGTCCTTCCTCCACATTTTCTCTTATTTACCTTGTTTTTTTCGTTTCCACATGATAAGACGTTTATTTTCATGAGAAAGCAGGAATTGGGGATCTGGTGTGCTTCGGCAGAGATCTCTCCAGGTGAAAGATCGCATAGTGTATGAGCTTTGTCTGTGAGCGATTATGTAGCATACACACCATTACGTCCACCAAACAACTAAATTGTGTAGTGTGAGCAGGTCAGCAATTCTGAGATTTCGAACGTCATGTGGTATGTACTCGGCATTACACCCAATATCCTGATTACACACTACACAAATGCTGTTGTTTGTAATGTTAGCTCTGCAGTGGCTTGGAGGTACTAGAGTCTGACTGAGATATTGTTTAGCCACTGAAATCCACAAACATATATTTTCATTTCCTATTACTTGGTTGGAGCTGTTTTTCTCTTTTAAGTCTGGATTAGCTAAGTATAGTTTAAAAAAACACCTGGTTAAGAAGAAGTTATTCTGTACCTTCATTCCAGGATAATATCTTCATCTTATAGTGTTATAGCATGTCTATTTTACTCAAATAGACAAAAAATACTACTTCCTACTAATACTACTTAAAACTTAATACTACTTAAATATGTGAGCAAAGAAAGAATTCTACTACAGGAATAGTTTGAACATCTCTCTAGCTTCCTACTTACGTGTGTGTGTGTGTGTGTGTGTGTGTGTGTGTGTGTGTGTGTGCAGACGCAGCAGGAACCTCCACTCGTCTCCCGGGAAGAGTGGATTAGGTTACTCTCCTCTTGTCCTTCTCTCTTCCCCTTGTTCACTCTTGCTACAATCATCATCATTATCATCATCATCATCATCATCATCATCATCATCATCATCATCATCACCATCTAACCATCTATCCATACACTAGAGTCCAATATCTATAACTTTCATTCATCTTATACCACAGTGCTGCTAAATTCTGCATTCTGATTGGTCAGAAGATAGCAGCTCTGACAACAGTGCAGGTTTATATTAATGTGCTCTTTTAATACCTTATTGTTTCTATAGTAACAGCTCATTCATAATAAACATATAAATATAGCTTTTCCGTAAGGAGATGTTTGTTCAACATTTATGGAAGGCGTCTCCAGTGTAACAGGTAAAACTGTAGAGGTAAAATTGTAAACGTTGGGTAACTGCTGTGGCATAAGAGGAGTAAAACACTTCAGGACGTGGTGTTATAGGAAAATAATCAACTCTGGGCTGGTAACAGTAACGCTGCTTGATCACATCACCCCGTCCTTGATTAACGTCCTGTAACAGCCCAAACCAGAGTGTGTTATTCCTTACTAGAAGGTTAGGGTTAGAACTGTATCAATAAGCTATATTGTATATAAGATATGCAAAAACCACCAATGACATCAAAACACTGTTCTAGTCATCACTGCCATCAGCTTCATCACTTCTTTGATCAGTATCAAATTTCAGACTATCAGGGTTAGACCACAACATCTACTAGCACCTTGAACATTATTACTATCATCATCACCATCATCATCATCACCATCATCATCATCATCTGTCTGCAGCATGGCAGACTGAAGGACACTGATGATCTCATTCCTCCCTCCCTCCCTCCCTCCCTCTCTCTCTCTCTCTCTCTCTCACTTCATCCTGGCGTCTCATTGACGCCGGAAACCCTTATAGGTGATCTCATTGGTCACATGACCTCATGGTGCCGGAGACGGGTATATTGGGTAACGGTGCTCCCAGGAGAGGAACTTCAGAGTGTTTAGAGTTCGGTATTTCGGAGCGGAATTTCAGCGGAATGGGAATGATGTCAGGATGAAGTCATGCTGAAGTCAACTTTGTGAATGAGATAACTGACGCCGGAAACCCCACTGACTAACACATCACACACACACACACACACACACACACACACACACACACACACACACACACTCTCATATATATACACACTCAAATGGCTTCCGTAGGATTTTGTATTAATGGCATGGTGATGATGCGATCTTCTTCCTTCTTCTCTTTCCTTCTCACTGCTTGTCCTCTTACTCTGTGTGTGTGTGTTTCAGAAACCGCAGCAGGGGAATATTTTGGATTATATAACATGACCAATCAGGACCCATGAGGCAATACACCAGAGAGACACACACACACACACACACACACAATGGCCAGGTCACAGAGTGTAGCAAACATGTGTGATGTTAAGTGCTCTAATAGAACAATCGATACACTGTTAGCGAGCTTCACCACATCAATGCCATTTCCCACACTCTCCCTCTCTCCTCCATGTGTGTCTTCTCATTCATACTATTTATAAATCAACATTCAAGATTATAACTGGATGTCACGCAACGTGGTGTCTTCGATGTTTTGAGTAAATGACGCACATGTGTAAAAACTGCCATTGCGGAGTTCCTCAAGGCTCAATTCTAGGACCTTCGCACTTCTTGATTCAAGTGTTTACATCATGCTAAGTACAACATCATCAAGGCTCCATGTGGTAGATTTATACACCAATGCTATTACAGTTATTGTTGTTTTTTTCTGTTGTATATCATAAGTAGACTTGTATTTTATGGGTTTTTTTTTCAATATAGAAAATACAAGAAAGATCCTGACTAGTGCACGATAAAAAAAAATAAGCCTTTCACTTAAGAATGAACTGTTGTGCTGTGTAAGTTTTATAACTTTAACTAGTTGCTTTGTGTTGTACCATGCTTGCTATAATTACAACCACCACAATTGGTCAGTTGGGCAATAAAACTGGATGTTATGGTTCTATTTATTGCCAAACTTCTATTTAACTGATAAGGAAGCTATTAGCTAGCTACTACAAAGGCTACAATAGTGCAAAAATTATTACGCTCTTAATCATTTTAGTGACTTTCCTGCTGATGGTTAATTTGGATAATTTCTCATAAAGCGCCTTCTGGGATCACTCACCATGTTTGTGTCTTACCCTGATACTGAAGCGGGATGTCAATCTTGGGTCCGATGACGTAATGCCCCTCCTCAAGAGAGTGGGCGGTGACTGTAGTCCACTGCCGGCATGAGTGTAACAGGACGACGTCCTCCTCGGACAATCCTTCCACATTCTCACCTACGGAGAAACAGAGACATGAAGAACAACTCTGTAGAATATGGAACAATTCCACTTCAGGTCAAGCCGCATCCCTGTTGTCACCATCTTCAAAACCACAACACCATTCTCACCCCATCCCTGTACACCCCAATAGGCCCTACCACCACCCCCAAACCCACTTCTGATGTGCTGTATTACAATTTACACTTCATCCCCATGTCCCCAAACACTATTTCTACCCCATTCCCATGTGTTGCATTACCATTCCCACTCCATTCTTATATACACCAAATTCATCACCATCCTAGGCATCTGACCTACCACCAACCAACCCTATTCCAGTGAGTCCTAACACCACCCCATTCACATGTGCTGTATTTCCATCAACACTGTATCCCAACACTGTATCCTAACACGATCTCACCCCATCCCCATGTACCACAACATCATCCCCTGCCCATCCTCATAGTTCTCATCTCTACCCTACCCTATCCGCATGTGTACCACCACCATCCCTACCTCATCTTCACATACCCAAACACCATTCACTATCCCATGCCCATGTGCCCCAACAATATCCCCTACATATCCCCACAGTCCTCATCTCTGACCAACACAATTGTGCCCTAACACAATTTCCACTGCATCCCCATATACCCCAAAATCCTCACTCCATCTTCATATAACCCCATCCACTACCCCATCCTTATGTGCCCCAACACCATCCCCACAACATCCCCATCTCAACTCTATCCCCATATATCCACAGTCCTCATCCGTGACAACTACCCCATCCATATATGCCCTACCACCACCATTCCCACTGCATTACTGTCTCCACCTTATCCCCATATACCTCAAAACCATACCCTACCTGTCCCCAAAGGCATAATCTTTAGCCATTACCCCCATTGCTATGTGCCCAAAAATCCCTACCCTATCCTCAACACATCAGTTCAACCCCAACCCTTCCCCTGTTGCCCTAATACCATAGCATATTTCCACCCGATCCCCATGTCCCAACTTCTTCTATCCTACCCCATCCTTCCCTTGTACCAAAACCAATTCCAACCACATTCCTGCATGTCCCAACCCCTGTCATTACCTTTCTCCCCATAGTTCCTCTCTCCATCTACATGGGTCCCAACCTCAACCCTAACTCCAGAGGTCCCAGTACCATCCACAACACCATTCCCACCACATCTCATGTGCTTCAAACACCAGCTGGTCTGCATTAAACCCTGCTCGACCACTTTGCATGGTCACAATTTTATATCTTTTTAGATTTATTAATTTTCTTTTTAATATGCCACCACCATACCATTCCTACAGCATTCCTGTGGGAAAACTGTAAAGCCTATCCCCATTCCCATTTACACCACTGGAAGGTTTTAAAACTTGTCCAGATTCCCAAGAATACTCGTGTTAAAATGTGTAAGATTGAAAAGTTAGATTTTTCCTATTCTTGTGCATCTCTTTAACACGGATTAGATTTCTCTGGCAATACACTAAACACACAAAAACAAACACACACACACACAGCGGAAACCACGTCATCACTACGGAAACTAACACTGCTTGCAGGGATCATTTGGGAACTTGAGCCAAAAGTGTAATCACTCTCTCTCTCTCTCTCTCTCTCTCTCTCTCTCTCTCTCTCTCTCTCTCTCTCTCTCACACACACACACACACACACACACACACACACACACACACACCAGCCATATACCACTACATAAACAACAGACTTAAAACTCAATTTTTTCAACTAGCCGCACTTGAGGGAAATATTATTATACGCCATAAGCCAATCACAGGAGAGAGACACAGATCAGATTAAAAATATCTTGAGATGGAGTGATGAGTGATGAATGAAAGAGAGAGAGAGAGACAGAGAGAGACAGAGAGAGAGAGAGAGAGAGAGAGAGAGAGAGAGAGACAGGGGGTTGTGATGAAAGAAGAGTGTATTGATCAGCTGCTAAAAGAAACCTTCATTGATGCGAGTCTGAAAAAAAGGCTTTTACTGAGGAAATGAGACACACACACATACATAGAGAGAGAGAGAGAGAGAGAGAAAGAGAGAGAGAGAGAGAGAGAGAGAGAGTCAGAGGTTCTGCTGAACATCTCAGTTGTCTATAATTACTATTGTCTGCTGATACAGTGATATATCCCACCTACACACAAACACACACACACAAGCTTACATACACATCAACCCCTATGGCAACCTATTATAAAGCAGTGTGTGTGTGTGTGTGTGTGTGTGTGTGTGTGTGTGTGTGTGTGTGTGTGTGTGTGCATGTAACTGGATGATCACGACGCACGAATGAACTCCGGAGGACTCTGGAGACAGAAAAAGAAGACAGAGAGAGAGGGGGAGAGAGAGAGAGAGAGAGAGAGATAAGTTGGATGAAGTCAAAGGTTAATTCACAGGTCAAGCACAACTACAGTGTCAACATGGAGGCTGTGTGTGTGTGTGTGTGTGTGTGTGTTTGAGGGAATAATAATGAGTGAATGAGAATTTTAAATGAATGGGAAAGCACATGAAGGAATGACAGAGTGAAAAAGTGAGTGAAAGAGTGACTGAGTGAGACAGTGAGTGATGAAGTGACTTAGAAAGTGAATGAAGTGACGTGAAGGACTGATTGAGTGAGTAAGTGACTGAAAGCATGACAGGTTGAAGGAGTGATAGAATGAGAACGTGAGTGAAGAACTAAATTAGAAAGTAAATTTTATTTAGAAACCACATTTCTAACAAATGTTGACCAAAGTGCTGTACATAGTCAAAAGCGCATGGTGACTGAATGCGTGATGGAGTGACTGAGCGGTTGATTGAGAAGGTGAGTAAAGAATTGAGTGAAGATGTGAATGAGTGATTCAATGTGTGAATGTTTGATGGAGTGACAGAGTGACTGATTGAAAAAGTGAGTGATTGAGTGACTGAGTGAGTGAGAAAATGAGTAAGGGATTTATGGAATGACTGAGTGAGAATGTGAGCAAAAAAAAAGTGACTGAGCGATTAAGCAAGTGAGTGAAGCTTGAGTGAGAAAGTGAGTGAGTAAGTGATTGACAAAGTGAGTGAATGAGCGATTGAGAAAGTGAGTGAATGAGCGATTAAGAGAGGGAGTGAAGGAGTGATGGAGTGAGAAAGTGGGTGAATTAATGAGTGAGAAAGTGAGTAAATGAGTGATTGATTCAAGGAACAATTGAGTGATGGAGTGAGAAAGTGAGTAAATGAGTGATTGATTCAAGGAGTGATTGAGTGAGAAAGTGAGTGAATGAGTGATTGAGTTAAGGAGTGAATGAGTGATGGAGTGAGAAAGTGAGTGAATGAGCGATTGATTCAAGGAGTGAATGAGTGAGTGAGTGATTGAGAAAGTGAGTGATTGAGAAAATGACTGAATGAGTGATTAGGTGAGAAAGTGAGTAAATGAGTGATTGAGAAAGTGGGTGAATGAATGAGTGACAGCATTTTATGCAAATATAATGTTACCAATACATTCACATTAATAGCTTATCAAATTCATAATTCTGTTTCTTGAGCTTATTTGGAAATTATAACTTGTCACGCTACAAGCACTTCATGATTAGCTGAGCTACAGCCAAACTAGCCTTTTGATAAAAATAGCTAGCTACAAAACAAGCTACTAAGGAAAGGTGTCTAATTCCACTCAAGCTACTTTGTCAATTTGAGGAAAATTAACTTTCATGTTTTCATTTTAATGTGCAGCTAAAACGTACACGCTTGGTACAGGGTACGCCATAACAAAGAGATTTTTCTTTTCTATTTATAAACCACTCTTAGTAAGAAGCAGTTAGCATTAGTTAGCGATAAAACAACTTGCATCAAAAACAGACACGGCTCACTCCACGACTCTTGGTTGCCAGGGTTGCGTTTTCTACTCTAAATTGAACTAGCTTTGGAAAAAAGCTGAGGGTGAAAAAGGCAAGTATGCGCGTGGCAGCTTTCATGCGCTAGTTTAAAAATAATCTGCAGCCGCCAAGATCACGTTTTAAAGCAAATAATCAAATTAAATTGAATTAATTTTCGCAAACAAACAGCATGACAAACAAAGGGGAAGTGAAAGTGCAGCCAGAGTGGCTATGACTACAGACCCATATCTGTTGCAAGATATATATTGCAGAGATTGAGGAAAAGGAGGATTATTGAGTATCTGTACCAGGTGGTGATGATAAAAAAAAATTTTTTTAAATGTTGCAGATACTGCAAATTGGAAATGCGTGCGCACCACAGTGAATGTGTTTCCATCCAAACTTTTGGGCTAGTATCAGATATTTTTTGGGATAAGTAATTGGGAAATTTTGCTGAGATCTGGCAACCCTGACGCTGGTTCAGATCGGGAAATATCTATAATATCTAAAAACATGGCTTGTTACTTGAAAAGTTACATTATTTTGAAAATAGCTCAGCTACTGTGACACTACTAAAAATACAGTTAAGCTAGTAGCATCGCTACATGTAAGTAGCTACTCTGCAAAACTGATATGATGTCATGACACAGAATCAAGTCTCTCTCTTTTTTTTTTTTTTTTTTTAAACTAACACATAGCTGATTTTTAAGTCTTAAAGTATCACAACATGATCCCAAATGATGCTAAATTAGTGGTTATAATCCTCTACTGACTACGTGCAGTAGCCGTGTAACTCCAGAGGCAAGATACAGACTTGGCTGATTTGTCGGGATCGTAAAACTGGTGAAGATCCGATTTTTTCCCGTAAATTCCTCCTTTCAATCGTCTCTCCTTTTGACTCATGTTTCCTAAAACTCGTCCTTGTTAGTATGCAGAGCACTCGGACACGGATCAGCACATTTCCATATGAAAGGCTCTGCATCACTTCTGGGACACAACAGCCACTTTGTCACCTTCGCCAAGAGCCAGATCAACTATTTACACCATAAGCTTCGCTCGGAAACTCATTACACCTCATCTTTAAAGTAACACTGTCTAAAGTTTCTCTTACACACATTACAAACAAGGAGGCTCATTTCATTGCTCAGGAGAGGACTTTCATTTTCTTTCTTTCTTTTTTTTCCTTTCTTCTTTCCAGTGTTTTTTCCCCCTCACAAATTTCAATGCACAAATTAGCCATCATCTGATTGTCCCCATGTTCTCTCTTTGACTCATATTTACTTGCATTCTCTTAAAAAAAAAGTCTTTTCTTATTTTCATTAAAATTCTCAGGAGTTGCTCCGTCCCCTCTACGTCCACGCATCCGTCCATCATGTCATGGCAATCATAATAACAGAGAATCATAATTTCTACTTGCTTTTCTTTTCTTTTTCTTTTTTTGGCTAAGAAGGTGTAATCTTGGCTTTATCACCTTTAAGGTTTTTTTTTATACAGATTGGCACAGGAGCTTTTTATTCAAAATTATTATTAGAAGCTGGAAATCAGGTGGAGATTCCGAACGCTGTGATTTGAACTTTGAACTTTTTTGACACTTTACTGCTCCTACACTCTCAGAAATAAAGGTACAGAAACAAAGACTTGTATCTTTAACCTGGGAAAGCGCACCACCTTTAAGAAAGCTTTTAGAGAACGGTGATCGTTAAGGTCCAATTATGTACCTTAAACAATTTTTATAAGTTTTCAGATAAAAGATATATACTGTACTAAAGGTGCAATACATGACGGCTGACTCAGCAACAAGAAACCATGCAGTTAAGAACCTTGATTTCTGTATTAAAAATATATATATAAATATAAGCTAAATGTTCATCAGAAAAAGTTTTTGACTTTTACCTTATCCACATTTTGATTTTCTAGAGAAAGAAGCGTAAGATCGCGTCAGACTGTTATCGATGTGAAGGTTTTTATTACATAAGTATCACGAGGGCAAAAAAAAAAAAACCATCACTTAACTTCATAAATGTGTTCCTAAGTGACTTGTTTATTAAAGTATCAAGATTTCAACATGAATTAAAGTGAAACAACTTCATCTGATTATTTTAGCAAAACTGTGACCTCTGAGAAAACCGTGCTGAGTTTACCAAAATGTAAAAAAAAAATAATAATAATAATAATAATACCAAAGTACCAAATAAGTACCAAAAGGTTCTTGATTTCTAGTTTTGACTTTTCAGCACGGTTTAGTTTTCAGAGAGAAATTTCAGAGAGAGTCAGACAGACTAGATGATCTTCCTGATTTGCATATTTTAATTGCCTGAATATTGTGACACATGCAACACAATATCAGTGTCCCGGGAAAGAAATAAACACTAATTCAGTAATTCGCTGCTAAACTTGAGTGCTGTGTTTCTTAAAATTTCACCATGAATTTGAAACTATTCAGTAAATACATCTAATTAATCTTTTTTTAATTGCCACAGCTGCAGTCCGAACCGTAACCTCTGAGAGTGTGTTACAAAACAACACACTTTAATAACTTAATAACACTTAACAGGTTTCACAAACAGCTACCACTATGTACATGGGGTCCTCATTGTGTTCTCTTAGACATGGTTCATCAAAAAAGTTTTTAACTGGACCAAAATGGTTTAGTTTTAACAAGATGATATTGTTATCGATGTGCAAATTTTTTTTATTGCATAAATATCGCGATGCTACAGAGTATCAATGGAGGGGGGGAAAAAACACATCAACATTTCACCATAAGATGAAACTATTCAGTAAGAACATCTCATTATTTTAGCACACAGTTGCTTTCTAAAACTGTGGCCTCTAAGAAAACCGGTTCAGAAGTTTTGCACCGCCGCTCTCCGGTCATGAATACCAACATGAAGAAGCGTTATGAAGCGTTATGAGCGGGTTTACCTACCGGCGCTGAGCTTCACCAGTGTGGGCAGGCGGAATTTGCCCACCACGGCGTCCAGGGGCAGCGACACTGCGCTCCACGAGAGCTCCGAGATGCTCGCGGACAGTTTCTCCATCTCTCCGGCATCATCACCGGGGTCGCGGCGGCACGGGCGCGCGCGCGCGTGGAGGAGGAGGAGGAACGAGGTTCCGGTGGCGGGGGCGCGCGATCCGCTCCTGCAGAAGCGCCGTCGGTTCTCACCACGCGCACAGAAGACAAGAGTGTGAATGAACAGAGAGAGAGAGAGAGAGAGAGAGAGAGAGAGAGAGAGAGGTGCCTCTTGGCTGAAGCTCCGCCCATTCACTCCTCCCGCCCGCCCGCGTGCGCGCGCGCGCACAGTGTCTCCGGTTGCGTCTCCTTGCGCGCGCACAATTTTAAGTTAATCATGGTAGTGTTTTGCTAAACTTTTTCATTCTTACCCGTCATACATAACGTCCAAAACTATATTCAGTTAATTTAATGATTTTTTTTTTTAAATGTGCAGTTAAGTTAACGCTTTTTTTTTAAATTAATTAAAACTAATTAAAAGATCTAATTTAACTAATTAAAAAAAATCACAATTCCCTTACAAACTTTCTACAAAATCCGAAATTAAATAAAAACTGTACCATCAAACAACAGTCCTAAACTGCGAAATTTTTGTACATTCCAAAAATATTTCTATATTTTGTTCAAAAATAATTTTTATATAATTTTGGTCATCAACATTAAATATTTAAGATCTGAAGGTTAACTATTTTTGCTTAGAAACATTGAATTATTTTTATTATTATTATTATTATTTCGGGTAGAATTTTTTCCTTCAGCCTAATAAGTGAAAGTCAAAACATATTACCTTAATCCCTTGCAGTGGAAATGCTTGATAGAAATAAGAGGATGTGGTCAGCATCAAACAGGAAGTTAATCCCGCAAAATTTGGGGTAGGAAAAACAACATATGATTTTTGTTTTTCAATAAGGTTATAAAATTGTTGTGACTAATATATTCCACACATTATTGATGCATACATATACCCAGTTCATATCCTGTCTGTTTACAATTTAGTCATTTTCAAGATGCTCAGAATTACTAAACATGCTTCAGGTTAAATAACCCTGATAAATTTTCGCAAACAACGTGTAAGTGCAGACGGTGTGTCGATGATGTACAGAGCAATTTCTCCTGCGAGATATATTCCAGAGATTGGGAGAGGGAAAGGGGGATTATGGAGTGGATAACAATCCATACACTAGAAATGCGTGCGCACCACAGTGACCTTGTTTCCCATGCAAAGCCTGAGAAAAAGAAGAAAAACATGTCTTCCTTTTCCAGTGCCCAGATTGTTTGGGCTAGTTTCAGGTCTTTTGTATTTTTGGTTTTTGGAGATGTAGTTAGGCTGGAAATTTTGCTGAAACTTGTCAACTCTGGTCAAACATAGTTTATACAATGTTGGTGATGGGATACACATCTGCTGTATCGAACACAGTTGAACAAAGATGCTACTAAATCCACTCAAAGCTAGCTGCTAGACTATGCTGGATGACTGTGTTGTTGACCCTCAACTGCCTATTATGGAGTAAAAGAAATTCACTAGATAGTAGCCTATAGCGTAATTCAATTTTGTTTGAAGCTATGACATTATTAGTGGTGTCCCTTCGACCAATAGCTTTAAAGAGAATGAAAAGAAGTAGTTCAGTGATGCTTCAGGATTCTACTGTTTGTTCGTTGTTGTTTTTTTGCAAATAAGACAGCTTTAAAGTGAAATGATTTTCTAAGATTTCATTGATATTTAATATAATAATACTACATTCCCTATGTGAAAAATGTTTTTGTTTTAAAATAATTTTCCACATATTAAATTAAAACTATGCTGATGTTAATCCTTAATCTAGGCAAAAAGTATATAATGTGTATTATTAGCTATCTGCTGAGATTTTAAAGATAAATCACAGCGTGGGTGGCTTTCATAACCAGTTTTCATTTGGAAAATAAATAAATAAAACCAGTTTATATTTAATACATGACTAGCAAGTGGAATTTATTAGCCTAATTTACTGTTTTGTTAGCAGGAAAGGAATACTGAAGTGTACAGATTAGGCTACTGCACTCATTGTTTATTAAACCTTTTTTGCGTGTTCATCGAAAACTCAGGTCTATTTTTTTTAAAACTAATTTATTTGTTTGTTTGTTTTAACCTGTTGTAAAAAAGCTAGCTACGTGTTAGCACTCGGCGAGAACGCTGTTGCTAGGCAACTGGGAATCATGGATACCAAAGTGGATAATAGCTGACGCTTGAATGATTTAGCTAGCAAGCATGACCTTAAATCTTTTAAATAAGCACAATGTAAAGGCACAAGGATAATGAAAGAGGCATAAAACCATAAAGGCTATCAACATTTCTCTCAGATATGCTGTTAAATCACAAAAAATATACGCGGTATGACTAAAAAATGTGCAGTAATTACACTAAATAATTACACATAACCAGAATTCCATGGATTCCGCCATCTTGGAAAAAAAAAACGTTAAGCCATTCAGAAAAGTTTGACCTTTTAAAGTGGTAAAAATCGCAAAGGCGATTCATTTATATTTAAATTTCATATAAACTTGTTTACGTGTAGCATTAGTGTTAGCTTTATTTTGTCACATTTTGATTCTTACACATGTTGTCCTTCCAGAAGTTTCTCAAGTTCAGCTTAGCAGGCAGCCCCTGGACCTGGACGCCATTTTGATTAACACTCATTTATCCTGCTTAAAGAGTGGTTTTGATATTTCTGTTAATCAAAACAGTGATATTAGTCAATTATTGTAAAACCTATACATGTCCTGTGAACCGTAATACCTTGTTTTGTTCAAAAAGTCCCTTTAAAATGAAGGATTAAAATAAAATATGCATTTGCAGTCTCTGGTTTTTACCTGAATTTACCTCAGAGAACCTTGAATAGTTTCAGGGTTTTACACTTAAGTTAATATACTGTAAGCATATAATAAATCTACTACCAAGATTGAATCATTAGGAGGCCAGGTAACCTAATAACACACTGCTACACAGGTAAAATAATCACTAATTTTGAAAATGTCAGAACTTTTAAATGTTTAAACTTTTAAATAATCTCACATCCACCTCACAAGAGGTAACATCATCTCCAGTCACAGAGGAAAAGCCTGAGGATTGTTCTTCTTTCAGCCACTAGGTGGCATCAAGGTGTCGTTTAGAGAAGCATGACTCATTTCCCAGCCCGTAAACATGCATTTTCTGGGCATCATGGATTATTTTGTTATTTAGTAAAGTTTGGGAAATGAATGTTGAGTTGTGTGTGCGTCCAAGTACTGCTCAAAATTATATTAATAGATTTATAACAACTTATACCACAGCGCTACTGAATTGTGGATTCTGATTGGATAGGAAACGTTGATTCATTTTCTAAAACAGCAGCTCTGACAATAGTGCAGGTTTGTATTAATGCGCTCCTTCTAATATCTTATCGTTTCTATAGTAACAGCTCACTGACAGGGATTTATAGTATGAATGCTTCATATAAACAGATTAAAAACGCATGTAAACGCTGATATGTTTACGTTTTCTGTAAGGAGATATTTAACATTTATAGGAGGAGTCTCCAATCTCGGAGGTAAAACTAAATAACTCTTCTGACATTTTCAGGACAGAAGAGTTGATGCTTTATGGCTTCTCTGTAACATGAAAAGCTGTGTCTTATTAATGAACTTCATGAAAAAGGAGAAAAAAGGGAGGCTGGTGAGGGAATGACTGTTTATAGCTGCTTTAACATAACTGAGAACTTGTTTTGCGGATGTTCCACAACGTTAAATGTAACAGTAAATGTTTTTTTTTTTTTTTTTTTTTTTTTAAAAAGTGTTACAGGTCACTGTTTTAAAAAATAAAACTGTAATCGTTGACAAACTGCTGCGTTATGAGGAATAAAACACTTCAGGGCATGTTGTTCTCAGGTTGTAATGAGCTTCAAGGTGCTCACAGTATCTGTGCTTCATCACACCAACTCAACGCTGATTATTTTCCTACAACCGCATGACACAGTGCTTTATTCCTTGTCTTTCACTGTCTGAACAGTGAAAATGTCTTTCACTTTTTTTTTTTTTTTAACCTGCACATTGTTTCACAGCCCGGAAAAAAAAAAAATACACAAACATGTAACTTAAACAAGCTTATTTTTTTTAATGGATCTGCAAAAAAAAAAAAAAAAAAAAAAAAAAAAAGTAATTTCCACAGAGAACTACACCCCACCCCACCCCTCGTGCAGCTGCTTTTTTTTCTTCTTCTCTTTTCGATTTTTTTTGCTGCACAAATGCACAAGTCTTTAAAACCAAAGAAAAATGGCATGCAGGAGAAAAAGGGGGACAGAACAAAGGTGAGTGACCAAAAAAAAAAAAAAATAAATCATTCAAACAAAAAAT
The DNA here is from genome assembly GCA_022985145.1 of Pangasius djambal. NCBI lineage: Eukaryota > Metazoa > Chordata > Actinopteri > Siluriformes > Pangasiidae > Pangasius > Pangasius djambal. The sequence continues at coordinate 2,186,132 of CM041004.1, forward strand.
GTGAAGTTTTTCAGAAAATAAATGCCATTCTCTTCGGTTCAAGCGATGTCGGTGTCTGTTCTGGCGAGCCTGGTAGTATCGTTATACAGATGTGGTGTGTGTGTGTGTATGCGTGTTGCTTAGAGTGGATGGGAAGTTCAATGTTTCGGCTCCACGTTAAGGCACCAGACAAAAGAAATAAAAAAAAAATAATAATAATTTTTAAAAAGAGAACAAAACATGAGAGACAAAACTCCTTACACACTAACTGTTAAGTCATTTACACACAGAAACCCAACCACCAAACCAGAAACTGTACACAGTCATGAGCGCTTGGGTCATTCAGCTCATTTTTCTGTTTGTTTTTTTTTTTTTAAAACACACTG
>CM041004.1:2188996-2194016 GCA_022985145.1 Pangasius djambal
AATAAGAACAGTTTTTGATAATGGACCGCATTTACAAAGACTGGAGAGTTTCACGACACCATTAGCGATACCGTCTATTAGTAAAAGCGTTTTGTAAACAAAAAAAACATTAAACCCTGGCGAGCTGACAAAAAAATAAATAAATAAAATCTTGTTCTCAGTGCGGCAATTACGCCTGAACGTTTGACTGACAGGAAATCAACATCATACACTGAGACAAAAAAAAAAAAAAAAAAAAAAAAAAAAAAAAAAAAAAAAAAAAAAAAAAAAAAAAAAAAAAAAAAAAAAAAAAAAAAAAAAAAAAAAAAAAAAAAAAAAAATGCATAAAAATAATCAGCTCCATTTAGAGGCCTGTTCCAGGGAAATCTGAGGTTTGTGTGTGTAGGGAGAGCCTGAAAGTGGTTCAGTCCACACACACACACACACACACACACACACACACACACAGTTGGAAGAGGAAAGCAATTTTACTGAACATCTAATGGACTCATTACTGGTGGTGTGTGTTCTGGGCTTTTTTCCTCCACAGCTTGAGTATAACAGCTGGGTTTGGTCTCGCGAGTACTCCATACTGGACTCTGTATTTATAGTACATTATATATTATATATTATATACGTTTTGGACAAAACAACAGCTGCATGAAATTGTTACTGCAACCAACTAGTAAAATTTTTACTGAAATGTGAAATGAAATGTTACTGAAACCAATCACCTACAATATCCAATCAGAGTGTAGTTCCTGCCTGAAACGTCACGACAAAGGAGACTTAAATGGAAAGACAAATTTAATGAAAATGTTCCTGAGTCACTTGTTGGGTGACCGATCAGGAACTGGGAAATGTCAAGACAGCCAATCAGAGCGTAGTTCCTGCCTGAAGTCTTGCTGTAACCAATCAGAGCGTAGTTCCTGCCTGTAGTCTTGCTGTAACCAATCAGAGCGTAGTTCCTGCCTGAAATGTCGCTGTAACCAGTAGGAGAGTAGTTTCTGACTGAAACATCATGATAGCCAATCGAAGAGTAGTTTCAGACCCTGTAACCAATCAGAACGTGGTCCAACAGGAGTGTAGTTCCTGCTCAAAACATCGCTGTACCCAATCAGGAAGTGGTGTAACAGGAGCATAGTTCCTGCTTGAGATGTCACCAAACAAAAAGTAGTTCTTGATCGAAAATAGCCCTGTAACCTGAGCACTAATCCCACCCAGCCCACCACCGTGACCAATCAGAGCGCGGCACCTGGCTAAAATGCAGCGGTGACAAACCTTCTGTACCGAATGCCGATCACGGCTCCGTTTCCAGGAGGACTGACGTGAAACGCGTTTGAAGGAAAAACGGCCCGGCACTTATGCGCTTATTCTGTTGTCGCTATCCGCTCGCAACTTCCTGTCTTCGTTTTACTCACTCGGGGGAAGCGATGACGAGGACGCGCCACTTTTAGTGATGTGGATTTTCACCTCGCTATAAATAGGCCGCACGGAGCGGTTCGGAGCGTGCAGCGCATTAGAGACGCACCTCGTCGATGTTCCTGAGCCACTTGCTGATGTTCTCGAAGCTCTTGGCGTTGCTGATGTCATAGACGAGCATGATGCCCATGGCTCCTCTGTAGTAGGAGGTGGTGATGGTGTGGAACCGCTCCTGACCCGCCGTGTCCCTAAACACACACACACACACACACACACACACACACACACACACACAAAATTACACTACTAACCAATGCAACACAGAGTTAACGTGACATTAGACTTCTTTGCCAAAATGCGACAGTGACATTCATCTGCGCTGCCAGATCAGATCCATTTCCTGGCAATGTGACTAGAATGACAATTTCTTTTGCACATCTCTACTGGCTCTCTCTCACACACACACACACACACACACACACACACAGTGCTCTCAGCAAAACTGAGATAATATTAGCTGCAGAGCGAATCCGGATGGCTGACGAGATGAGCATCTCTGTCATGAATTCTAGCGCTAAGGCTTGTAACGTGAACGCAGCGCTAACACTAACAGAGTTCTGATTCACCCGTTTACAAACACAACCATAAACATATAACGTAGCTAGCTACGTACACTGTCAGGTTTTGCTGATGTTAGATGGCTAATTAATTGTAACCATGGTAACAACCAGAGCGAACCATGAACACAAAACGAGCGTCAATCGAGACGTAATTTCTGTGTCAGAGTGACGGCTGCGTCTGCGATATTATTCAGACTTTTTACTGGCACTGTGGTGCTGCTGAATTCTTGAATCTGATTGGTTAGGAGGCGTCGATTGATTGTCTATAACACGCAGCGCTGACAACAGCGCAGGTTTATATTAGCGCACTCGTTCTAATACGTTATCGTTTCTATAGTAACACCTCGTTCACGATAAACAAACCAACTGGAAAGAAAATGTGTGTAATTGTTGATCTGGGGATGGAGGGGTTTATTTAACATTTGGGGAAGGAGTCTCCAGTGTCAGTGGTAAAGGTGTAACTAAGTTTTCAGACATCTTCCGGACAGAGGAGTTTATGCTTTGCGGTTTCTCTGTAACATGAAAAGCTGTGTTTTTGTTTATTTGTTTGTTTTTTTTTGTCTTATTGACTTCAAAAAAGAGAGGAAAAAAAAACAGAAGCTGGTGAGTGAACGACTGTTTATAGCTTCTATAATGTAAAAAGGATAAACTATAAACGGATCAAATCTGTCCATTACTAAACGGAGCTGTATTCGTTGGCACGTTGCCGTGGTATAAGAAGAACAAAACACTTCGGAACACGCCGTTATAGGAAAACAATCAACTTGTGCGTAGTAACAGCAACTCCACTTCCTCACCGCTGATCATTTTGGTACAGCTTCACGACATCAAGCGGTTTATTTCTTACTCATTACATTCATTTTCCTAAGAATACAACAATACTGCGTTCAAACCTTGTAACTGTAACGTGTGATAACAGCTAGCTGTGTCATTTTTGCCACCCTGGCATATCGCACTAGCCAAAAAGCTACCCAGGAAACCATGGCAACCGGTGGTGAACTAAAAACGTAAGACCACAGTGGGACAGGGTTAATGTCCAAATTTCATCTGTTCAGCCAATCAAGTCCATGTAATACACTTAGACTTCGGCTAGATAACACACACACACACACACACACACACACACACACACACACACACACGATATGATCACTCACCATATCTGTAGCTTTATCTTCTTTCCTTGCAGTTCGACTGTTTTGATCTTAAAATCGATTCCTGGAGACGAAGAGGAAGAAAGGGATTAAGTCAGTTCGTCAATACCGATATAAAGGACAGCTATGAAATGACGCGCGTTTTGCAGAACTGAAAAGGGTTTTCGGCTTTTATAGGATTTGCTAATTAGATATTCGATGTCTGGGAAGAAATCAGCGGAACATTTGTAGCGACTGTAGAGACGCAGATCACAACTCACGAAGCTTACACAAACAAATAAATAGTAGTAACGGTAGTGTAGTAATATGCGTTTTACAAAGAGACAGAGTACTACGAAAAGGAAACAATGAAATGAAATGAAAAGAAAAATATATATATTTTTTAAGTTAATACTTTTTAAATCAATTCCACAATTAGATTGCTTAATCTACGAAAAGCGGCTTGACCACTGAACACTCCAGGACATGCTGTTACAGGAAAATAATCACCAGAGAAGTTGATCGTTTCCCTATAACAGCACAAAGCAGAGCGTTTTACTCCTCACGTAATCAAATCATCGGGTATTTGTCGCAACAGGAGCGTTTAACGTATGTATGCGTGTTATAATATACACATTTCAGCTCCGCTCCATTTTGTCAGGCCAAGAACAACACATGGAGAGAAGACCAAGGTGAACTAGTACGAATATCTGAACACTCTGTGATAAACAACATGGCCGCCTACACCTACCGCTCGCTTTCAGGTTAAACAGCTCAGGATGCACAGAACAAAAACCGTATCGATAGATAGGTGTACTATAGAATGTTACATTTGTGTAAAAGGTCTAGTGAGACAATGTGTGTGTGTGTCAGGGCCGGAACGATCAGTTGACGTTCCCGGCTGCAGTCCACTAGAAGACGACACAGCGCTAAGAGAAAATGTCCGGACGGAGTCGATACAGCAAAGTGTGTTAAGGTTTTATGAAATTAAAAATAGAAAATGCGGTCCGGTGTAAGACTTGCGAGACGGATCTGGCGTTCCACGGGAGAGAAACGAGCACGTCGGGGCGTTTAAAGGGGAGACGCCGCGGCACGAGCGGCGCCGGAAGCAGCAGGTTAGCACGCTTAAACGCTCGCCCTGGCTCTGGTCCTGTCTCGTGTTTATCGTAATGCTAAGGATTCCAAGAGTGAGGCTTGTGGAAATTAATAAATGAATGAACGTTAAAGGAATAGTTTATCCAAAAATAAAAGCTCTGTACGTCGTTAACGGGATCTTTTTCTCTTTTCAAACGAAGCCCCTTGATGCTGCTGGATTTTAGTTAACATACGGTTTTTTATATTCGAACCTCTGCGTGTTGTTTTTGCCTGTAATGCAGCCGAGATTTATCTATTTTGAATTTATTTTTATTTTCTACTTAAGGGAACAGAAAGATTAAAACAACGGTGAGAGTTTGCATTTGAAGGAGGTCGGCCTGTTCAGTTGATTTTCAAAAGATGGAGAGATTTCCTTGTTTTTATTTATTATTTAGAATAAACTTAACACAGTCTTTGAACTCACTGAAGAAGAATCGATTAAAACCTACTAATTAATCATTGAATTAATCGCTGATAAGTCGTTCTAATAAATCATTAGATTATTCAATTATAAAATAATCGTTAGTTGCAGCCCTAGTGTGGGTGTGGGTGTGGGTGTGTGTGTGTGTGTGTGTGTAAAACAGTGTGTGTGAACCCCTGCTGACGGGGCAGTATGGAAACTGTGTGTGGCACAGACTGGCACTCGCTGGCATCAGCTCCGGCAGAACCGTCTCAATCTGTCCTTCTGCTGGGGGTTTAACGTCTCTCTCTCTCTCTCTCTCTCTCTCTCTC
>CM041004.1:2196616-2214503 GCA_022985145.1 Pangasius djambal
CACTGCTTCATGCTTTTACTGCTCAAATGAACACACACACACAGAGTTCTACAAAACAAAACAGAACTGAAACATGGTTATGTCACGAAAATTAAAATACTAAAAAACTTACTGTGCGTCATACTAGAGATCTTAATTTTTACAACACTGATCGTACTGTTACACACACACACACACACACACACTCCTAGTTCGACCTTTGTTAGTAGTCAAAGGACACAGCTTTCAGTCGGCTTCTCACGTTCTCTCAACTTCAAAATAAACTCTACAGACGCCTCGCTTACAGCAGAGCTGTCATTCTGCTCGTTTCCTGTTATACAGCACGAGCTCACACACACCCACACAAAAACACGCATACACACACACACACACACACCCACAAACACGCATACACACACACACACAGCCACAAACACATCCACCAAACTTTCATAAAATGCCGAGAAAAGCAATAACGCTGCTCATAATCATCGGCAAATCATCGCTTTATAAGAGAAATAAACACTGTGTTGCGCTGTCATGGGAAAATAATCAACAACATGGTGGTGTGATGAAGCAGAGTCACTGCTACCACCCTGAAGTTGATTGTTTTCCCATGACAGCACGTCCTGAAGGGTTTTATTCCTCTTACACCGCGGCAATCTGTCAACGGTCACAAAGTTTTATTTATTAATTTACGAACATATTTTTTTTTATCCGATTGTAGTTACACAGCTCATCGTGTCACCAAGAAACTTCAAAGCATAAACTCTTCTGTCCTGAAGACGGTGGGAAGCTTTCGGGAAAAGCTGCCGCGTTACCTCCGACACTAGAGACTTCTTCCAAATCGTTACATAGGTGTCTCCTTTCCTTGGAGAAAACGTCACTGCATCAGACACGACGTACGTTTTGTGATCCGTCTACAGAACTTAATCTATCAAACCTTACGTCCTTAAGTCATACGTGACGAAACATGCCCCAAAGTGGGGTAAAACAGGACGACTGCAAGGGCTGATGGGTAAAAGAGCACCGTTGAACTTCAGTGTGTGTGTGTGTGTGTGTGTGTTGAAATCCCTGTGATGTATGACGCATGCTTATTCGTCCTATAACTGCAACCAGAGCAACAGAATGTGCTGAGGATGAAACCGGAGCTGCTACGAAAAGGCCAGTGGAGCAGAGAGCAACACACACACACACACACACACACACACACTCACACACACACACACACACTCACACACACACACTCACAGCTTCATCACTAAAACATCTGCTCTCTTCAACCCCTAATTAGAAAAGTGGTTGTAGTACCACAGTGACCGAAACGAAACGAAAGTGTTGAATATGAACGTACATTGTGCTGGAAATTGTGTTCGCGCACGTGTGTGTGTGTGTGTGTGTGTGTGTGTGTGTGTAAGCCGATCCCAGGGATGGAGGGAGTTTCCGGTGGGTATTTTAGGATGCTGAGCCATCGCAGCTGCATCAGCCACTCCAACCAGAGACAGAAAGAAAAGAGCTAAAAGACAGGAAACAGAAGTCCAAGACAAAAAAAACAAAAAAACAAACAAACAAAACGAAACAAAAAAACCCACATTTCTCAGTAGCACCAAAAGATCTTGTGTAATGGCTGCGACTAACGATTATTTTTATATCTAAATGATCTGTGAAGGTATTTTAAACTCTCCGATATTAACTGCTGCTTCATTAAAAAAAATAAATAAAGGCCCCGCCCACTTCCTCCAGTCTCACGCGGTGTTCTCCAGGTAAATGGAGAATTCTCAGAGTTCATTCACGCGAAATAAAACCCATCAGTGTGCGTCCGACGCGTGATATTAGACACGTATATCGTTATCGTAAGTTCACGATATTCATTAGGGACGCTGCGGAAATATTTCGGTCAAGCGCGGTCAAGTGAAACAGCTCTCTCGGGTTTTCGGCTGAAGGAAAGGAACGGATGAAGATTTTGACACAGAAAGATTAAACAGGCCAACAACAAAAGGCGTTAATCCTTTTCGGTTAGCGTTAATAAAGATGACAGTTGTGACAAAAGTGATTAAAACGCTCTCCTATGCACTTTGCGCAGCGACTTAACAGGATTACATCAAAACGCCGTATGTTATTATTATTATTATTATTATTACTCCCTTCTGTGCTGTCCTTAAACCTGAAATGGTGGAATGCTGATATTATAAAATGGAAAATAGTGAGCAGGGTGTGTGTGTGTGTGTGTGTGTGTGTGTGTGTGTGTGTGTGTGTGTGAGAGAGAGAGAGAACTTTGCACACACCAACCCAAATCTCAACCCAAAAAAAAAAAACAAGGAAGTCGACGGAGAAGAACAGGATTTAGAAACGAGGAAATTCCTCATGTTAATGATGAACCAGGACACAGTGCAAGCGGTTTTGTAAACGTGTATACTTGTTTTTTAAAATCTACATCGCATCAACTCCATTGTATGTGAGATGTTCTACTGCCGTGGTTCTCCAAGTAGAATCTGTTAGCAGTGTGTACGGTGTGTTTATATACACACACACACACACACACACACACACACACACACACACACACACACGCCTACCTTTAAACCCGCCCCGCGTCTCCGGGCCCGATCGCTAGACCGAGTCAAACGCTGCTTTCGCTTCACGCCCAGATATAACGCAGACCTGTTCCACGAGGAAGAACCGAAACCTGTGGCTGTGTCTCTGATCACAACGCACACCTGCGTATCCAGTACCAGAACCTTTGTAGGAGACTAGTCTCGAACCGAACACTGAACGGAAACGATCGAGGAAACGGATCAAGGTGCTACGACACCGACGGCACTCGTAGCTGCGAAGGGGCGGGGCTTAAGTCTTTGCTAATCTGTGACACACGACTGCATCTCTCTCTCTCACACACACACACACACAAACAATACACTACTGAACACTTCAAAGTGTTTGTTTTTTGGTTTGAAAACAGAGAACGAATCCGTAAATTAACAAAAAAAGACAAATTAGGATAAAAGTAATGGCGCCCTATACCAGGAGAAAAGAATTACGAAATATTTCATTCAGGACTCGCTCTTTCGTCTTTCCATCTCTCTCCGCCGTTTATGCTGTTTTGTGGGCGTGGCTAAACGTAAGCATGCCTTGGTGATTCATGTCTGACTGGCGCCTTATCGGCGTACGCACGAGAGAGGATGGAGAAAGTCGGCGCTGCTGTAACTTTTGTGAATCTCAAGCATCCCACGCTCAGAGCGACATCTTCGGCGCACAGGACTGTGGGACTGTGACGATCTTACGATCTTCGGTCAGCTCTTTATCCCGGTCTTATTTACAGCCACGAAACCGAAGAACCCTGAATAAACCCATACAGACACAGAGATTTTTTTTGAAATTTATCCAAAATAATAAAACCTTAGAAGATATCATCAAGGGAAGTGTCTGGGGGGGGGGGGGGGGGGGGGGGGGGGGGGGGGGGGGGGGGGGGGGGGGGTCAATATATCGGTGAAGAGAATTGGAAACGGGACTGCGTTAAAAATGCCCAAGGACTCTTCGAGGACAGCCGTTCATATCCTTCCGGCCTTTATCTCGAGAGTGCAAGCGCTTCCCAAAGATGCCATCCTTCCTGAATGGAGCGCAATTTTTCCAAAGTGGCCGTGATGATAACGGCGAGCTCTGCGTTACGGGACTGTACAGCGAGTGAAGAGTTTGTGTCTCGGGAGCCGGGGATCTATAATCCTCGGATGACGGATTGCGACTGTTTTCTTTTCCTCTTCGTTTTTAGTTGTACAGGGAACAGAAAGAGTAAATGTTTCTAAAACAAACAAACAAAAAAAATCTTACACAAACTCACTATTACAGGCTTTAAACGCCTGTGTGTGTGTGTGTATGCGTACACCGCCGTGTCTTCATTCCCTGCCGCGATGGAGCTCGTGGTATCATGCGCCAATGTACAATCGTAAAAGCTGAAGTTCTCGGGAGAACCGAAAATTCCACTTCCATCGGACATTAAAAATCAGCAGGTCAGTGAGACAATAGCAGTGTTACGCGCACACACACACACACACACACACACACACACGCGTAATTTTGGCAAAAGAGCGAGTATTCCATGCGTGCAGAGCCTCGCTGATCAGGAACCAAGAGTTTATGGATTTACTGTCCACTTTAGGAAAATATTCCACAGAACGCCATAAACCACAGAGTCACGTCTGGTGACCCAGAAACGTTGCTTCTGCAGGAAGTCTGTCGGAAAGTTTTTTTCCCCCCGTCGACGTGCTGGAGGTCTGTGGACAACACGAAGCACTAGAAGTTTTGGCACCTGAAAAACGAAGGGAGGGGAAGAAAAACCAAACAAACAAAAAAAAAACCACTACGACTCAATTTATTTAACGTGCGATTCACGTCACGTATGTTTGATGAGCGTGTGTGTGTGTGTGTGTTCGTATTTTAAAATCTCAGACGTGCAAACGTTGCTAACGGCAACTTTAACGACAGGCGGCTGACAAGATGGCTATGATTCGCCCGGATGTGTGAAAACAACACTAAGGTAAAGTGTAAAGTAAAGTGTGGAGTGATGCTATTTGATGATTAGCATCTGCTAGATTTTTAAGCAGTAGCCCCGCCCACTTGCTTCCTATTGGCTCGCGAGATGGAAGCTGGTGAATGAACGGTTCAAAGTTCACACAGAAATACAGGAGCTACTACCAGAAACGTGCGTCCTTCACGTCTGTGGATCACCGTAGCAACGGGGGAAGGGAAAAAAAAAATACAATCTGAAAATGCTAGGGATAAAACCGTGAACACCGGCAGCTCGGAAATCAGCTCCTCTTTGTTCGGCAGGTGGACGGAGGTCCGAGTTGAGGGGAAGCGAATTTGGGCGGGATTGGGAAACACTGATCCAGCTGTGCTCTCGCTGCTACGTGTTGCAGGGTTTTTTTATTACGTAAAGAGTTCGTTAACGTCTCGTGCGTGACATATGAACTCGTTGAGGAGCCAACGACTGAAGTGCATCGTGCAACAATCGCAAATCGTTTATCATCAGAAAAAGAGCGAAAAATTTATATGAACCGTATCGCTGCGGATTCAACAGTATGAGCCGCGTTGCATTCTGGGACTTACAGTCAAAGCGTTCTAGCTGTTTTAGCGGCGGAAAACAGTGAGCGAGAAAAGAAGCTTTTTTTTCTACGTCATCCGAGGCCACGGATATTTCTGCTTCCGTTAAATTTCGCTAGCGATGATGTCGCTCTGTGATGTCGCTGCGGCGCACAAACTAACGTCTGACGGGAATATCGAAAACGCGCAAATAACCGACAAATCGGGGCCAGTGTCATGAAACACGACATGAAACTTTATCAGGCGGGAGATTTCCTTTAAATAACCAGCTGGGATTTTTTTTTTTGTTGTTGTTTTTGGATCAAGTCAAAAAGACACACACAGTAAACTTATCTTGAGCGCTCGGTATCTACGATATCAATAACGCAAAGGACAATTCTGCGATATATCGCGCAGCCCTAATAATCAGTGCAGTAACGGAAAAGGGAATCCGCTTCCCAAACATTTTTCTGTCTTTCTTTTTTCCTCGTTTGTGTTTGATTCTGCGTCCGTCTTCTGTTTCATCGATATCTGACCGTTATCAGCGCTGATTCGCGCTTCACTGCATGTCGTATTGTGTACGGTTGTGTGTGCGACCGATAAAATTTGAATTTAATAAACAGAGCTTTGGTGACGATGGGATTTCCCCAAACCGGTGCTGTTAAAGGTGCATTCGATACGATTAGTCGATTTCCCCCCGTCCGATATTCTCTCTCTTGTTGGTCGGACAGTCGGTCTGATTGTTTTAGCGTTAATTCGTGCTTCTTTCCTACAACTGTAAAGCAACCTTGAGCTTGAGAACAACTACATCAATTAAACGCGTGTGTTATTATAGAAAACGGAGCTTTGGTGCCTGTTATACTTTCACAACAAAACAAGATTTCCCCAAACCTGTGATGTTAAAGAGCGCCCTGTACAGAAAACCCACCCAAACACAAACAACCATTCCGGACCGGAAATCAGTTTTCTAAATGGGGTTTTCTCATCCAAGGAATACTTCTGCCCCAAAGTCAGGGTTTAAAATAATTATATTTTTAAGATGTTCTATATATTTTGCAGGTTGTCCGTACAAATAAAAGAAATGAAAAATTCGACAATAGGACCTTTAAGTCTGGAAAACTGAACTACACAGACAGGAAGGGAAAACTGATCCCATTCGGCTCCTTGCTCCCTACGTAGGCGCACTACGTAGTGTACAATAACACAGGATGCTTACACCCTACCTAGTGCACTAGACGGCCATTTTGGATCTATTTGGACTACGGCCATGAATAAAATAGCTTTCCGAGGCTAGCCCGGCTAAGCTGAAGCATTATGAAAGTGTGAAAGAAAGATGTGTTGTTTTTGTTTTGATAAAGATTCCTCACCTATGGTGGAGATAAAGGTGGTGTTGAAGGCGTCGTCTGAGAAGCGGAACAACACGCAGGTTTTCCCCACACCGGAGTCTCCTATCAGGAGAAGCTTGAACAGCAGGTCGTACGTCTTCTTCGCCATGTTGCTGCTGTTTTAATAATGAATTAACACTACAGAGAGGACACAGAGGATCCAAATAACAGCAACAACACCACCGCGCTGCTACTACAACAACAAATCAGACGGTTGTTGCCGCTGTGCAGCGAATTCTTGCTGGTTAGCTTGAAGCTAAGCTAACGTTAGCTTAGCTTGGCTAGTTTTCTGTAGCGCGAGCTAAAAAAAAAAAAAAAGTCGCTGTTGTTTTTGTTGTTGTTTTTAAAACTGTGTGGTGGTGTTTTTTTTGTGCGTGTCTCCCCCCGGATAAATCTTTGTCTTGAAAACCTAAAATAATCCACCTTTTTGTTCTTTTCTCCTTCTTTCCTTTCTCTCTCTCTCTCTCTCTCTCTCTCTCTCTTCTCCCACACAGTTCGGGACAAAATGGCTCCCTCTACGGAAAAAAAAAAAAAAACAAATCCTTCAGTCTTTCTTCAAAACTAACGTTTCCAGCCGGGTTTTTATCACCATTACCGCGTCGTCATCTCACCCTCCCTCCTCCGGATGATTTGTCTCGATGTCAAATCGAGATGTGTGTTGAAATTTGTCCGTCGTTGTTGTGTTTTTAATTTAATTTTATTTAAATTTCCGAGCAGAGACACAGACAGACGACCGCCGTCGCCTCCGAATGAAGCCACCGCGGCCGGCGACACACACCCTACATCTACAGTCCCCGCCCCTCTCCCCGCCCACAACCCACGCGTCCTCTGCTCTGATTGGCTGAGGCGGCAACATTTCAAAACATTCCCCCGAAGCTGATTGGACAGACGCGCTCCAACCGTCAAAGGAGGGCGGAACATGCGGAAACTCACTGACGCTGCGCTGCTTACGTCCTAAATGTTAACTGCGTGACCGGAGCGGACCGGAACAGCAGCGTCTCACAGGGTTTAAAGGTGCAATAAGCGATTTTTTTTTTAATTTAAAATTGCGAACATGGGCGTGAATGGTTGGTGGGTTCAAGAAGTTTAAAAAAATCATTTAAATCTCTAAAAAAAATTTAAAAAAATACCTAACCTTATGTAATGCACCTTTAAAGCTGCAATAGGTGATTTTTTAAAATATTTTTACTCATACAAATAATCTGCAAAATAAGCAGAACATGATTTTAAATAATAATAATAATAATAATAATAATAATAATAATAATAGTTCAAGCCATGACCTCAGGACAAAAATATTATGTGGCTGAGAAAACCCATTTGGAAAACTGATTTCTGGTCCGGAATGCTTGTTCGTGTTTGTATTTTATAGACACTGCACTTTACGGGCCACCGTAGATCCTGTGGGCGGAGCTTTGCGAACATGGGCGTGAATGGTTGGTGGGTTCAAGAAGTCGAAGAAAAAAAATCATTTAAATGTCTAAAAAAAAAAATGGTCTAATCGTACCTAATGCACCTTTAAAAATACACCCGGCTGATTTCGCTAACCTGCTTTAGCGTTTTAAAAATGTTTGACTTTAGTCTAGATGTGACTAATCGAGGTGTGGAGTCAAATTCACTGATTCAGATGTGTAACTCGGGTGTGTCCTGTAATAATAAAAAATAAATAAATAAAAAAAGACATTATACAATTCTGTATGCAGTTTTTCTTTTTTTAAGTGCCTCTGAAAACAAAAGTGGTGTCTGCTGGTGTTACAGACACCGATAACATACACCAGTATCTAGAAAGATCAATACATACGTTTCTGACGTACGCTTGCTTAAAGTTTACTTTAGGGGAAATGATTAAAATTTATTGATGACTCATCATGTACTAGAGTTGTGTTCATCCAATTAAAATGTTCTCTAGAATGTATATGTCCCGCCCCCAGGGGCGTGTCTTGCTCTACAGTAGCAGCTTGTTATCAGCAAACATGGTTTGTGTGTTTTTTATTGATTTATTTATTTTATTTTATTTTCGTTTCAGGAATAGTTCCTTGAAATCGCTCCCTCAAAACAAAAAACACCCGTCTTTCTTTCTTTCTTTCTTTCTTTCTTTCTTTCTTTCTTTCTTTCATACAGTTCAGGACAAAATGGCTCCCTCTATAAACCCTTCACTCTTTTCTTCAAAACTAACATTTCCAGCCAAGTTGCCTTCGGTTTTAGTCGCCATTACCACATCAAACATGGTTCGTAATTCTGTTTTTTTTTTTTTTGTTTTTTTGAATTCATTTTGTTCTCAGGAATAGTTGTGTGAAATCTCTCTCCTGAAACAAGTTCATGCTGTTTTTAGCAACTTTGTGACGGCTGCGAAAGTGACGCAGTGTCGCTACCTCGGACCGATCGAGAGCGAATTCCGTCTTTGTACATCTTTAAGGCTTCTCCGTCACTAAGAGTTAATAATGTCATTGCGCTGTCTCTGCCACTCAGCTCAAACCTGGTGCCCCTGCTCCAGACTGAACCTCAGAGCAAATGTACCACGTTCATACCCTGTTCAGCCTGACGGAGGTTTCAGAGCCGGTGCCTGCTGTAGTAGTTCAGTTGCCACTTTGCCCCACAGTGCCAGCGTGAGTCAGAGCAGCAGCGGAGTGAATCAGACCCGGATGTGGCTTTGCTGAGCCACTCATTTCTGTGTTAAAGAGTCAGAATACAAGAAGCTCAACGCTCGCCTGGCAAAGAATTTCCTCCAGTGACCAACACAGAGCTGTCACTCAGGGAGGTCGTGTGGGTTATACCACTCCCTTATCACACACACACACACACACACACACACACACAAACACACACAAACACACACACAAATATTACTCATGATTTGCAAAACATTAGTGGATCAGAGGTTCTCTATCTTAAATACACATCACAGACAGCTTGCCATCAGCGGCTAGGACAAAATAAGCTTCCAGAAAGATCGACGTCAACATCGAAGTTAACCGTATTTAAAATATTTTCCCAAACGGTGCTTCAGAAAGACCAAATAAGTGAAATATCCAGGTATAACATTGAACTTTTGGAATAAAAAAGACACACACACACACACACACACACTCTTCATCCCTATTTACCTCTGTAGAAAAATGACAATAAGAAATGAAATGAAATAAACAGGGGTGTGGTTAGAGGCGTGTAAGATTATATCCTGCTGTATGAGTCACCCGAGCAGCACATCTGGTTCTGTTAAACCCACCAGATGTCATCCAGAGGCTCGGTCGCCATAACGACTGGTTAAAGAGAATCAGATGTAAAGCACAACTAAGGGTCAGCTTTCACTTTATTTCAATGTAATCACGGTTTAATTTAGTACAGTGTGAGGCCACGCCTCTTTTCTTAGTACTGACACACACACAGGCCACGCCTTCTTTCTTAGGACTGACACACACACATAGGCCACCTTTACTGCACCTCATACATACTGTACGTACATACATACATACATACACACACACACACACACACACACACGCGCGCGCACAGGCCATGCCCTCTTCACTAGGACTGACACATAGACACAAACACACACATACACAAACAGAAACCACACCCATGTCTCCTTTACAAGGGCAGTCAAACACACAGAGGCCACGCCTCATTTACTAGGGCTGACACACCCACACACACACACACACACACACAGAGGCCACGACTCATTTATTAGGAATGACACACAGTCCATGCCTCCTTCACTGTTTAAGTCTAGTGTAGGCTAAATAGAGGAGACTTTTTTAAATTATAATATAATTTGCATATACACACATATTACAGACAGAAATCACTACTCTCTAGTTTTAGTTCTAACTTGATGTATTGCTGATAAGCAAGAAAAAGAAGAAGAAGAAGAAGAAGAAGAAGGAGGCCTATCTCAATTCTCAGTAAAATGTTCCTTTGGAAAGCTGGCCAGCGGAAGATCCTGACAGAGCATTTGTCATCATGACACACACTTATCACCGGGACTACAGAAATGTTTCGCTCAGGAATGTGCAGTATTAGCTGGCTCACGCTCAAAGCCAAGCACAGACTTGACAGTCGGCCTGTAGGGTGTAGGGAGGGAGGGAGCATCGCAGCATGAGAGAGGCCTGCAGCAGGGAGAAGGGTCCTCAAGAACAACCGGTTTATTAGAGTTCAACCCGTGATGGAAAAAATAAACCATAAATAACAAACAAAGGACTGCGTTCCAAAACTATAGAATTTATCTGTGGATCTTAATTCTACAAATCCGGTACTACGTGAACCAGAGTGGCCTCTAATGATGTCATCTTTACTCACGAACCTTTGAGAACCCCCTCCAAGTTAGTAGCTGGTTAGCTAGCTTGTGTAGATCATTTTAGCCATAACAGTGGCGCCTCATGGTGTAACACCAGCTTAATCGATTATCATTAAATCAACTAATTTAATACATCAGATGGGCCTCATTAGGTCGAAAAACTTCGTATCCTACGAGAACGCCTAAATTTAAGTTTAAATTTAAGTATGACGAGACTCACTAATCGGAAGCGTGAGCAACTTTCAAACGTATAATTGGTGACAGTTTTACTAAAAGATTGATAAATGAGGCCCACTGATAGTAGCAAAATACCGAGCTAGCTATAGCGATTAAAGGTTAGCTACTCACTGACTTCTGCTGGACCGCCAGCCAGATAGTTATATTTCTATATGACCTTATTTAGCTAGCTCATTATGGTTAGCTAACATACAGTACTCCAAAGATTTCTCCATGTAGTAACATTCTAGCTAACAAGCGTATTTAACAGCTATGGACTAACTAGTGTAAGATAAATATCAATAAGCTTGATTGGATATAACACTATAAACGTTCTCTCGATTGCATACTAAGTCAAAGTTCAAAAATATGTTAAGTGTGTAGTAAGTAGGCGAGTGGTTTATTTGGGATAATTTGCATGGCCTCTGTAGCGTTTTCCTTTCTTTAACAAGGATTTGTTTCAACGTGTGTGTAATGATTTAAACATGTTGCACAATGCTAAGGTGGAAATATGCTTAGCAACATTAGTTGACGGCTCTAGAGCGACCAAGCATGTCTTGGCTGATTGACAGTGTTTGGTTTAAAGTGTACATTTTATATTTTAGCTTCAATTATTTTCCGTTAAGGGGGAACAGCGTTTTAGCGGTTAGCACCGTTGCCTCGTACCTCCAGGGTTGGGGGATCAAATCCCACCTCCGTCCTGTGTGCATGGAGTTTGCATGTTCTCCCCACGCTTCAGGGGTTTCCTCCAGGTACTCCGGTTTCTTCCCCCCAGTCCAAAGACATGCATTGTAGGCTGACTGGCATCTCTAAATTGTCAGTAGTGTGTGAATGTGTGTGTGTGTGTGTGAATGTGTGTGTGAATGTGTGTGTGTGTGTGTGTGTGTGTGTGTGTGCCCTGCGATCCCCTGGGATAGGCTCCAGGCTCCTCGCAACCCTGTGAAGGATAAGCGGTACAGAGAATGAATGGATGGATGTTAAGTGTCTGCTGAGTTTTATGGGAACAGTGTTAGCCTACAGCGCCCTCTGCTGGCTGAAGAAGGAATCAGCCTTAACCACACAGCGCAGTTCCTCACGCTCCCACTAGATGGCGCCAGAGCTTAAAAGATGCACAGAGCAACTGATTATAACACAATGTCTTCATGCAAATAAGAAACGATGTGAAGTGGTTGTAAAAGTTCACATGCAAAATTAACAGTTACTGTGAACTAAACACATAGCCTATAAGTATATATACAAACAACACAAAGTTTCAAAAATTACTAAACACCACCGCACCGTTGAGAAAGCGACACAGAAAATCTTCTGAAGTTGAGTAGAGACAAGCATTATGGGAGATTATGGGAGATTATGGAAGCATTATCATTTGCTTTTTGATTTTTTTTTTCCAATTTACGTGCAGTATGTTTTTTTTTTTTTTTTGCAGTATGTGTCAACATTTTTGGGTGGTCCCATGGTGGTTGTCCTTTTCGTTAATCAGTGGGCTGTAACGATACTCTTCAAGAGTTCTTCAGGAGATCTTCAGGAGATCTTAGCTTCAGAATATTTCTGATAAAAAATAACATTCCTTAAAGTATGAAGGGTTCTCCATAGACCCTTAGGGTTTCTTACAGAGCACGCACAGGTCTTACATGGAGAACCCCCTGGTTTCACTAACCAGCCCTTCCTGAGTTTAATCAGGTTAAACACTAAAATGTGCAGGACATGGGGGTTCTCCAGAACCTGTGATCCGGAGAGATATCCAATTACCAGAACCAATCAGTTTTTTAGTTTAGTGAGTGAGAGTTAGGACCTGTATTCCTGTTCGGGATTATAACAGTAGATTAGGTCTATATTCTTACTACTTTTATTTCAATTTTATCCTGATCCTGTATCATCATTTATATTAAATTATCTATAAATACACTCTTAGGAAAGAAAAAAAAAGTCAAACCTAGAACCTTTAAGGAGTTCTTAAAGGAAATTAAGAGTCTTTACCTGTCCAAGGAACACGCCGAAGAGTCCTTTTCTAAGAAGAGGTTGTTTACGTCTTAATTATTTTTGTATGTTTTCTCATAGGATAGTATAGGATTTAAAACAAAAATTATTTTAAATGACAGAAATTGCATTAGAACCCTAAAGGAGTTATATCATCATGTTATTTATGACATTTATGAGCTTTTCTATAAATAATATTTATAATAATATTTTTATATTATTAGCCCAATTTTATCCTTTTCCTGTATAATTTATCTTCTTCTTCTTCTTCTTCTTCTTATTATTATTATTATTATTATTATTATCCATAAATGGGCATACACTCTTTGGGTAAAGAAAAGGTAAAAGCTAGAAACCTTAAAGATTCTTTGTTTATCCCTCTACACCTTTATAAGAGTTGAAAAATGTTTAAAAATGTAAAAATTTAATTGTTCAAAAATAAAAATGATATATTTTTTTACAAAAAAATAAAAAATAGGACAAAGGTTAAATCTTAAAGGATTATATTATATCGTCCTCCCTTTTATATTGTTTATTTTTTTTTTAACTTTTCATCATTAATGAGACAACAGAGAAGAAGTGAATTATATCTCAGATTATTTATAGAGATAAACAGACTAATTGTATATAATTCTATATAAAAGGTACAAGATGTGATGTGAAAGCGCCACATCCTCACATTCCCAGACGTGTGAGGAATAATTCTACTGTTATTATAAAATGATGGGTATTGTCTGAGATAGTATTTGAGATAGTATTTGAGATAATATTTGAGATAATGCTCAGTCTCGAATGTGATTGGAGCACATGACCGCACCGCAGTGAAGGGGCTGGGCGAGAGAGACAGAGAGACAGAGAGAGAGAGAGAGAGACTGATGGTGGATTTGATGAAGACGGCATCTCTGCTCGGGTGAAGCCGGTAATTGCTGTATTTCTGTAGGATTTCTGGGTTAGACTGACGCGTGGCCGGTGATTTGCCCTGTGCGCAGAGAGACGCGATGCGCTGCGCCCCGGGAGCCGCCACCCTGCCGCATCCTCTCTAGCGCTCCGACTCCTCGCTTTGTCGGCGTCTCTTATTTCACTCGAGGGGTCGAGGGAGGAAAACCAAAATGTCTCTAAAATCCAAGCAGTGCGAGTCGGTGAAGGTGGTGGTGCGCTGTCGCCCGCTGAACCGCAAAGAAGAGGCGTCCGGTTATGACAGCATCGTGGATATGGACGTTAAAGTGGGCCAGGTGGCGCTGCGGAATCCCCGAGCGGCTCCCGGAGAACCGGACAAGACGTTCACCTTCGACGCCGTGTACGACGGAGGATCCAAGCAGAGCGACCTCTATGATGAGAGCGTGCGGCCGCTCGTGGACTCGGTGCTCCGCGGGTTTAACGGGACGGTGCTCGCGTACGGCCAGACGGGCACCGGGAAGACCTACACGATGCAGGGGGAGTGGACGGAGGCCGAGCGGCGCGGCATCATGCCCAGCTCCTTCGAGCACATCTTCACGCACATCTCCCGCTCTCAGAACCAGCAGTACCTGGTGAGAGCGTCATACCTCGAGATCTACCAGGAGGAGATCCGAGACCTTCTGACCACCGATCACAGCAAGCGCCTTGAGCTGAAGGAGAGCCCCGAGTCGGGTGTGTACGTCCGAGACCTTTCGTCCTTCGTGGCTAAGAACGTCAAGGAGATGGAGCACGTGCTGAATGCAGGTAACCGCACGCGGTCTGTAGGTGCGACGGACATGAACGAGCACAGCTCTCGGTCTCACGCCATCTTTAGCGTCACTGTGGAGTGCAGTCGGCCTGGTCCGGATGGCCGCAACCACATCCGGGTGGGCAAGCTGAACCTCGTGGACCTGGCAGGGAGCGAGCGCCAGAGCAAGACGGGCGCACGTGGTGAGCGACTCAAGGAGGCCACAAAAATCAACCTGTCGCTGTCTGCACTGGGCAACGTTGTATCGGCGCTGGCTGATGGCCGCGGTGCTCACGTGCCCTACCGTGACTCCAAGCTCACACGCCTGCTCCGGGACTCCCTCGGTGGAAACGCCAAGACCGTAATGGTGGCCACTCTTGGCCCGGCGTCCTTCAACTACGAGGAGACTCTGTCCACCCTGCGCTACGCCAACCGCGCCAAGAACATCAAGAATGTCCCACGCGTCAATGAGGATCCCAAGGACGCACTGCTCCGGGAATTCCAGATGGAGATCTCCCGGCTCAAGGCACAACTCCACCAACGTGGCATGCTGAGCGCCAGGAGGAAGAGGAGGCTCAAAAAAAGCACAGACCACGAGGTGAATGAGGATGATGATGATGAAGAGAAGGAAGAGGATGAAGAGGCAGGTGAAGACGATGACGATGAGGAGAATTTGGAGAAGGAGGCACAGGAGTTCATGAAGGAGCAGCAGGAGAAGCTGGAGCAAGAAAAAGAGGCCATCATGGACGATAGGTCGCTGGTGGCTGAGGAGAAACAGAAGCTCCTGGAAGAGAAGGAGAGGATGATGGGAGATCTGAAGAAGGAGCAGGAGGCCACTGCGCTCCTCACCGCCAAGTTCAAGGTGTGTGTATGTGTGTGTGTGTGTGTGTGTGTGTGTGCAGTTTCTTTGAGAATATGTATGGCATATTTATGTGTATGTTTGTGTCCAGGTTCAGGTGTGTTTAAATGGAATAAGTTCAACACTGTTGCTAAGCAACTGCCAAACATGGACACCAAGCATAAGCTAGCTCAAAAATACGTTTTTGCGATTTAGCTAGCTAGCACTTGGGAGGTCTCTAAGAATCGTCTGAAACATATACATGTTCCTCAAAGGTGTTACTAAATTGCTAAAAAAAAAACCAAGAACAACTTTGTTTTACGGTAATTACACCGTAATTGTCTGTATACTGTAATTACACTCATTATCAATCGCTAACCGACTTTGGGATGTGTTGTAAATCAAGAACTTGGTTCTATCGTAGCATGTCAAGTTATCTAATGTTATCTAATGATCAAGTTGTCATCTAAAATTTTTATGAGAATATCTACAACTAATAGTAATTCACTGCTCCAGAGACCCGTACACCAAAGAATGACATCCTAAATTAAATAATCGATTTATTATTCTTCTAATTAAAGTCTACAGAGCTTGTAGACAGAATTTTGCACTTCCTTGTGAAGAAAACGTGCATCCAAGTGTCCTCAACATGCACCTTACTAATGTTTACATGAAGCTTACACCATGTAATTTAGAGTCGATATGAAGATTAACATAGCAAAATGCTTAAAGCCGAGAGAAAGAGAGAGAGAGAGAGAGAGAGAGAGAGAGAGAGATTTTAGCCTTGAGAAATGATTCGTAATCTATAAAAAGCTGATGAAAGTGGGTTATAGTTTAATATAGGACACGCTGTATCAGTATCACTGTATCAGGGTGATATCAGTAACTCCACTTCATCACACCACCTTGTCATTGATTATTTTCCTTTAACAGCACAACACGAAGTGTTTTATTACTGACAGCAAGGTAGTGGATATTAGTAGCTTGGTACAGCAAAAAATCCTTTTATTTAAAAGAACTTAATTAATTAGCACATTATGGGTGCGTAATATGTAAAAAGAATAAATAAATTAGGAATAATTTGTCACTTTTACACACACACACACACACACACACACACACACACACACATACGCAAATACAAACAGGAAGTGTGGCCCTTATAGTGGCATTACCCTCCTGGTGAAGCCGTTATTTATCGAATCATTACAGGTTTAGCGTTTCCTTGGTGTGGTGTGCGTGTGCGTGTGTGGTGTGAATATAAGGTGTGTGTGTGTCTGTGAGTGCGTGCAAGTGTAATTTGTGTGTGTGTGTGTGTATGTGGTGTGGGTGTAAAGGTGTGTGTGTGTGTGTGTGTGTAGTGTGAGTGTAAAGGTGTGTGTGTGTGTGTGTATGTGGTGTGAGTGTAAAGGTGTGTGTGTATGTGTGTGGTGAGTGTAAAGGTGTGTGTGTGTGTGTGTGTAGTGTGAGTGTAAAGGTGTGTGTGTAGTGTGAGTGTAAAGGTGTGTGTGTAGTGTGAGTGTAAAGGTGTGTGTGTGGTGTGAGTGTAAAGGTGTGTGTGTGGTGTGAGTGTAAAGGTGTGTGTGTGGTGTGAGAGATGAAGGGAAAATGGAAGCTTTAATGTCATATTTTCTACACAGCCTTAAAAAGGCAGCCATTTGTGCTGAAGTGGCTGTTCTTGTAAATGGTACTTGCTGTATGTCCTCTCTAATCATGGCAGCTAGTATTCTTTTGGCTGCATGTCCGTGTGTGTGTGTGTGTGTGTGTGTGTGTGTGTGTTGATGGGGGTAGGGGAAGTAATAAACCGAAGGCCAAGCCATGAGCACATTCTTCCACAAGTTTGTGTTTACAGTTCTCATTGGATGGCATCGGGTTCTGTCTACCAATCATAATAAACGACTCATACAGTTTTAGTGTCTGCAGTTAGCCAATCAGATTGCGGTTACCGGGCGGAATAATTGTGGTTCACTAAGAGGTCATTAAGGTATTGATCAGCGCTAAAAGCTGTACATTCTGTGGTATTAGTGTGTAATGCAGGTATACGGAATAAACACAAGGTGTGTGTGTATGTGTGTGTCTAATGTTCAATCCATTTACTCTTTACATTTCGGACCACACACACCAATGGGCGTGTCTTTGAGTATGACAGAACAGATGGGCGTGTCTTTGAGTAGGACAGATGAACGTGTCTTTGAGTGGAACAGATAGGCGTGTTTGAGCAGGAGAGAAAAGATGGGCGTGTTTGAGCAGGAGAGAAAAGATGGGCGTGTCTTTGAGCAGGACAGAAAAGATGGGCGTGTCTTTGAGCAGGAGAGAAAAGATGGGCGTGTCTTTGAGCAGGAGAGAAAAGATGGGCGTGTCTTTGAGCAGGACAGAAAAGATGGGCGTGTCTTTGAGCAGGAGAGAAAAGATGGGCGTGTCTTTGAGCAGGA
>CM041004.1:2214603-2234393 GCA_022985145.1 Pangasius djambal
TGTGTTTGAGCAGGAGAGAAAAGATGGGCGTGGCTTTGAGCAGGACGGAACAGACTGACAGTAATAGATGTATTTTTCAGGGTGATCAGTTAAAAGTGTACTCATTAGCGGTGCGTCCTCATCTCGTACAGTTTACTGTTGTATACGCTACACTAGCATTTTGCTCTAAAGGGTGGATCTTGGGCTGGAGGAGGCTCGTTGCCTATGGTCAGGAGATGCGATGCTCCCAGATGATGTTAAGTAGTGTGTGAATTTTTACCTAAATTACTTGCATTTTTTAAGAAAAGAAAAGAAAGTAGCGTATTTGGGCAAGCTTCCCTTGCTGATGCTAGCTTCGACTGATGCATACACTCCAGAGCTGTAGCTAGGGGAAGGGATTTCAGGTTTGAATGTCCCGAAATATTTTCCAGTTCCAAATGCCTAAGTTGACATTGGTGACGCTTGGCTTGCTGGGAAAACCCACAGGGGATAAAGCAATCACTTGGTTTACAAACACAAGGCTGAAGTGAGGAATATTTAGGGTGAGGGGAGAGAGAGAGAGAGAGAGAGATGCAGGGAGGAAGGGGAAGGGAGCAAAAGACGGGAGCAGGGAGAGCAGAGATGTTATCATAATGCTCTATAAATATCCAGCATGCCGGACGCCTGGCACTCGTTTCCTGACAGGTGATGACTCATCGCTGCCTCGTCCTGACAGAAACGCTCTCGACCAATCACAGCACAGATCACAAAACAAAACAGGAAACTCATCAGCAGGACACTGGTGAGGAAAAAGAGACTGATATGCTGCAGCTTAAAATGCCATAATGTGTTTTAAAGACGCACACACACACACACACACACACACACACACACACACACACACACACACACACACACACGCACATTGTTATCACGCTTCCTGTCTCCCCTTTTCCTTAATTATACTTCACAACAATCTGTTTGTGTGTGTGTGTGTGTGTGTGTGTGTGTGTGTGTGTGTGTGTGTGTATGTGTCTATCTTTGTCTTCATCATCTCTCCACTGTCCCAGCATGCATCACTGCTCTCTTGAAATATTGATGAGTCAGCGTCTGCTCTTCCCGTCCAATGAGCTCCCGGTTCGTACACATACACAATGAGCACGTCTCATCCCCAGCCACAGTTGCTATGGCAACGTGCACAAAGGGGGGCTGGATTTAAAGGTCCTACTGAATAATGCCTCAGTGCACAGTCACACATTCGTCTGTGTGTGTGTGTGTGTGTGTGTGTGTGTGTGTGTGTGTGTGTGTGTGTATAGAGAGAGAAAGAGAGAGGCTCAGCTGGTGTAAACCCCTCAGGCATACATTCTATTTTAAACGCTGGCATTTTATTTTCTCCTCTCACTGTCTCTTGCTCTTTTTTTCTTTCGCATTAGCTATTACTTCCTGGTATCACCGACAAGATCTGAAAAAATATACAGATAAGAAATCACAAACGTAACAAAAACATTTGACAAAATGACAACAGTGACACAAGGCACACATACAAATATAAGTCTTATGTTAATATTAGTTTTATGTTTATATTATGTTACATCAAAGTGGTTAAATATGTAATTGTTCATGTGTTTAGTATCCATTTGCGTTCTTGGTTCTGGACTAGATCTACGATGCTAATGTTGCTAACAAGCAATGGAAGCTTATAGCCTTTGGTTTAGCGTCATGCCTAATAATCTCAACATAAACCCAACAGACACAATATATAAATCACATTTATATATTGCTGTATTCTGGATTCTGATTGGTCAGAAAGTGTTGATTAATTTTCCACAACAGCAGCTCTGACAGTAGCGCAGGTTAATATTAATGCGCATGTTCTGATACATAATCGTTTCCGTAGTAACACATCATTCACCCACTAATAATAAATGGATTAAAAAAAAAAATTATTCACTGATATGAAGTTTTAAAGTCTGTAAGGAGTCTCCAGTGTCAGAGGTAAAGGTGTAACTAAGTTTTTTGACATCATCAGGAGTTTACACTTTGCGGTTTCTAGGTAACATGACAAGCTGCGTTTTTTTTTTGTCTTTTTGTTTCCAAGAGAGGCAGGTGAGGGAACGACTTTTTATAGCTGCTATAATGTAAGTGAGGTGCTGCTATAATGTAACTTGTCTCATGATTGTTGTCCCACAACATTAAATGTAACTATTAACGGATAAAAGTGCCGTTCTTTAAGAATTGGAAAATTGTAATTTGTTGGCAAATTGCTATGATGTAAGAGGAATAATACACTACTGTTACTGGAGAATAATCAACTTGAAGGTGGTAACAGTAACACTGCTTCATCACACCACCTCATCACTGATTATTTTCCCGTAACAGCATGCGCCCAAGTGTTTCATTCCTTACATAAACCCTACAGATGACCTGTATTAACCTCAGTGGGTGGATGAAGTGAGCAGGATGTTTGCCTGTATGTCTGTCCTTGCTCACGTCTCTGTCATCATAATGATCTAATTACCGCTGACTCAATACGTGTGTGTGTGTGTGTGTGTGTGTGCTGGGGAAGTGGCAGTTGATCTGAGTTAGCTATAGATCAATTCTCTCTCTCTCTCTCTCTCTCTCTTTCTAATGTATATAACAGGGTGTGGCTGATGGGAATCTGTGTGATCTTTGTGTGTGTGAGAGAAAATATTTTTCCTTATCTATATATACACATATATATCCCATAGCCCTAACCCAGCACAGTCTCTCTCTCTCTCTGCTTTGTTAGGATTTTAAGTCAGTCGCACACACACACACACACACACACACACACACACACACACACACACACACACACACACACACACACACACACAGGGCGAGACTCTCATCCCTAGTTTTTCTGCTGGCTACAGAAATATAACAGCTCCAAATATATCACAGAGAGTTATTGTGTGTGAGTGCTGGCACTATGTATAAGTGTTTTGTGTGTGTGTGTGTGTGTGTCTGTGTGTGTTAGCTAACGAGATGAATAATTGCTTTATTGTTGCTGGGAAAAATGTGCAACCAGAACAGTGATTTCTTTCATCTTTGCATCTCGTGTGTGTGTGTGTGTGTGTGTGTGTGTGTGTGTGTGTGTGTGTGTGTGCATGTCGATCAGATACTGGCACGGATCATGAAAGCATGGGTAATTCTGAAGCGTGGGACAAACAGGAAGTGACTCCTTGATGTGGTCCTGTGCCAATTCTTAGAAGTGGGATAGGGAAATTTCTTGAGCCATTCAGGACTCAGATCTGTGTGTGTGTGTGTGTGTGTGTGTGTGAGATACATAGACCAGTAACTATACAATACTTCAGATTGGTACCAATAGTCCTCAGAGGTGGGGCTAACACCACAGTTTTTTGCAGATTGGTTATGTGCTCCCTGTTCTATATAGGCTACACTAACCTCTGAAATCAGTGTGTGTGTGTGTGTGTGTGTGTGTGTGAAGTAAAATTGTAAAATACTTGTCCGCCCTGGCCCTGATGTTGCCCCGCCTCCTTGGTTGCTAGGCAATGGAGAGTAAGCTTCTGGTTGGCGGAAAGAACATCATCGATCACACCAATGAACAACAGAAGATACTGGAACAGAAACGGCAAGAGATTGCAGAACAGGTATAACAAACACACACACACACACACACACACACAAAAGTAAACATAATGTCTGAAAGATATAATCTGAGGACAACAGTCACTCGCACTGGCAAAACCAGGGAGAAAAATCACATTCATTGCTGACCTTCCTTATACTTCATGAGTGTGTGTGTGTGTGTGTGTGTGTGTGTGTGTGTGTGTGTAGACGCGTAAAGAGCGAGAGATGCAGCAGCAGATGTTAATTCAGGACGAGGAGACGCTGGAGCTGAGAGAAACGTTCACGTCTCTGCAACAGGAAGTGGAGGCAAAAACCAAAAAACTCAAAAAGGTGAGACTAATACACCTCACAAGTGCCCACTGAAAAGTGCCCTATAAGTGCCCTACAACTAGTTCCCTATGATAACTGCCTTATCACAAGTGCCCTATGACAAGTGCCCTATGACAAGTGCCCTATGACAAGTGCTCTAAGTCAATACATTGTCACCCCTATGCTACACACACACACACACACACACACACACACAGAGACTTTTACTTTGTGTTTCCTAACTTGTATGTTCCCTCTCTGCTCCCTTTTAAATCCTGACCCCTGAACTTTGACCCCTGGACCACACCCTTGACCCCTGAGGACGCATTTTCTTCCCTTTTATCAGTACAAAAAGGTTTGTCCGTTTTTAAACTTCCTCAGTCTGAGGCTGCACCGTCGACGCTGATGCTAATGCTAGCTCCAACGCTAATGCTAACCTCCTATTGCTCACCTCTTTTCTTAGACCGTATCAACACAGTACAGTTAGCTGAGTGGAGTTAGCATGAAATCCAATGCTAATCTGCTAATCTGCAGTACAGTTTCCTCCTAATGTACATCATAATCTGTCATAGAAAATAAACAAGAGGCGTTTTCCTTCAGTTCTCTGACAAAATGGCTGCCGTGCGTGTCACACATCTCGGACTAGCTAACTGAAAAGAGCAATCGTTAGCATGGACTCATTGTTGCTTTACTGCTTCTGGCTTGTCTGAAATGTTTTAGTTAAAAGTTGAAGAAATGTTATTCTGCTTTACATTTTTTTTTTTTTGGATATAATGGATGGGGAAAGAAAACTTATCCTTATTACCTCTGAATCACTTCGAAGAATCTTTCTAGAGAGCGTTCCCCATGAAAATACACCATTAACTGCCTCTCTAAACTCCACCCCCTCCTTCTATCCCAAGCCCTGCACTACCTGCCTGACCTTTGCCCTCTAACCCCATCACCAGGCCCATAATGACTTCTCACCTCTGATCTCCTAACCTCTGCAGCGTGAATACAGCGCTCTGATTGGCTGCTCAGGGGATGACCTCTTCTCTCCTCACTGTAACACTGATCAGATCTGTGACTCACTGCATGAAGCTGAAAAAGGATGAATGGATGGATAGATACTGTATATGAAAGTTTAGATAGTATGATGGATGCATGGATGGAAAAATTTATGGGTTGAGGGATGGATGGAATAATGGATGAATGAATGGATGAATAGATAGATGCATGGATGGATTAAAGGATGGATGGATGGATGGATGGATAGATAAATGAAATACAGATAGGGTTGAAGGGATGAAGTTTTTTAAAAATTGTACGTTAGATAGATGGGATAGGATGGATAGACTAAAGGGTGGATGGAAGGATGAAAGGATGACTGGTTGGATGAAATTCAGATGGGGTTGATGGGATGGGTTTCATTTAATTTATAGGTTTAGAAAAACAGTATGATGAATGGAACAATGGGGATGGATGGATCAGGGGATGGATGGATGGATGGATGGATGGATAGATGGATGGATGGATGGATTGAAGAAAGGATGCAGGGATGGATGGATGGATAGGTGGGTGAACTGGTTAAGGGATGGAGTAAAGAATAGATAGATTAATGGATGGATAGATGGGTTATGATGGGTTAAGGAATTAATGGGTTAAGGGATGGATGGATGGATGGATGGATGGACAGATGGACAGATGGACGGATGAACACAGATGGGCTGAATGGGATTGGTTTCGTATATACTGTATATTTGTAGGTTTATATACTATATAGTATGATGGATGGACAGATGGATCAGTGTATTGAATAAAGGATGGATGGATAGATAGATTGATTAGATGATGGATGGATGGATTTAAGGATGGATGGAGAATGCTTCCCTCATAAAATACAGATAAATGCAATATCTCTGGAAAGATCAGAAGGGAAAGATGAATACCTGAATGGATGGAAGGATGGATGTGGGAAAGATTGGATGGGTTGTGGAATGTATTCATAGGTATTTGACGGTTTGTACTGATGGATGAATAAACAGATAGATGGATAGAAGAATGGATGAATGTGTGGTAAATGCTGAAGGGAGGAATGTAATGAACGGATGAAGGGAAGGTGACCAGCTGGGGGTAGATTATGGGATGTGGTTGCCTGGGAGACCATCTGTGATTGGCCCACTTCTGCATAATTGAAAGTTCCAATCTTGTTGCTGTGGGCAACAGAGTGGCAGATTGGACATCGGGATCTTCTGTCATCTCACTATCGTCTCTCTCTCTCTCTCTCTCTCTCTCTCTCTCTCTCCTTAACTATGTCTCTCTCTCCTTCTCTCTATCTATCTCTCTCTCTCTCTCTCTCTCTCTCTCTCTCTGTTTAAAGCTGTACGCTAAGCTGCAGTCGGTGAAAGCCGAGATTCAGGATGTGAACGACGAACACGTCAGAACCAGACAGGAACTAGAGCAGACGCAGAATGAGCTCACAAGAGAGCTCAAGTTCAAGTGAGTGCGCACACACACATACACACACACACACACACACACACACACAAATACACAAACACACACACACATGCCAGTATGTAAACTATTACAGTATGTACTGACCCACAAATAGTGTGTCTCTAATCTTTATCTATTTGTGTGTTTGTGTATCTGTATGTGTTTGTGTATCTGTGTATCTGTGTGTGTGTGTGTGTGTGTGTGTGTGTGTGTGTGTGCAGGTACCTCATAATCGAGAACTTCATCCCTCCGGAGGAGAAGAACAAGATCATGAACCGTCTTGTGTTTGATGTCGACGAAGACCAGTGGAAATTCCAACCTCTTGTTCCTGCTGAGAAGTGAGTGACCTTTGATCTTTGACCTGGGGGCGACCTTGACATTTGTGTGACCTCAATTTCTTCGTGGATGCGTGTGCACGGATCCGTGTGACGTGTGAGCACGGGTTCATACACATGTGAGTGTGTGTGTGTGTGTTAAAGCCACATGTTCTGCTTTCTAGGAAGGCAAAATAATAGGAAAAAAAAAACAGGGTTCATCTGGGTCATACAGTGTGTGTGTGTGTGTGTGTGTGTGTGTGTTTATTGAGAACAAGTTAGTGAAAAAGTCACACAATGTCCCTCTCGCCATGTTTTGTGTTTGGTTATAGAGTGACAAGGCAAATGTAGCTAACGAGTAATGGAGGCTCATGGCTACCAGTTTAGCATCAGGCATGTCTCAGATCGTCACACACTCTCCTCAAAGACCTCACAAGGTCTCACTGTTCTTCACACAGACAGTTGAGAGAACAGAAGGGCATTCAGGAGGAAAATGCATGCTTTTACACACACACACACACACACACACACACACACACACACACACACACACACACACACACACACTAATGCTGTCGCTAGAATTTGTGTGTTGCTTTTGTCCAGGCAATGATCCTTCTCTTTCCCTCTCTCTCTCTTTCTCTGTCTCTCTCTCTCCCAGTAAGTTTACTCAGATGAAGAGGAGACCCGCCTCCGCCGTGGGCTACAAGCGGCCCATCAGCCAATATGCCAGGGTTGCCATAGCGATGGGAGCCAATTCCAGATACAGGGTACGGTTATAGAAATGAGAAGAGAAAATAGAAGAGTAAAAAAAAAAAAGGTGCTAAGGTGCTAAGTATACATCTGTATATCTTGCCTTTTTCTTCTTTATACTATTTTAATGTTTTATGTCAGTGGTAATAGACCTGTTTTTTTTTTTGTTTTTTTTTTAACTCCAGGCTGAAAACATCATGCTTCTGGAGCTGGATATGACTCCGCCCACTCTGTTTCAAATGGACTTCCCAAGGGCGGGGTCAGAGACGGAGCCAAGCCGAGACGTGCAACTGGACAACGCGTCGTACAGGGAGAAAGTAGCGGCCAGTCGGGTCAGGAAATCTCAGTCCTGGTCAGTGTGACATTCTTTCGGCTACCAGTTTAGCATCATGAGCAAGTTTTGGGTTGTTTGAGCCCATTTTCTCTTCAGCATTATAGGGCAGCATAACGCACTTAGAGGAAAGTGCTATCAACCCTCTTCCGCATACGTGAGCTCACAGACGCCAACAATTGGCTAGTGTCACTTTGATTGACAGGAGAGAGAAAGTATTCCCCTCCCACCCAGAGAGCATGGCCAGTTGTTGCTCCATAGGACTCTCATCTGGGATTGAAACTTTTCGAATTGTGTCCTTGGTTAAAAATGGCCTTAATTGTTATTAAGGTCTGACGTTAAAGCAGTAATCTGGGATTAGGAAGATTTGGTATTAGGCATTGTTAAGTGTTTGACCAAGCCTCGTTATCACTAATCACCCGTTATCTCTTATTAAGATGTTTGTGAACCTATACTACTCACCTGTCTCGTGTTAATGACATCACTTCCTGTCTTATGTGCGCAGGTGCCAGGCTGCACGGCCCATGTCTTCCTCGAGCTCGGCGCTCTCCCTGTCATCCTCAGGGTCCAACGGCCTGGCACACCCTGTCAGCGCCGCCATGGCAACCGCCCACCAATAAGATGCCAAGGAGCACATGTTTGTCCCTTCTTTGATCCACCAATGAGGGATGAGTCGCTCGTCCCACCTCCTTTTTGCAGCATTAAAATGGTGGCCTTGTTCAAGACGCTTAGACAGAGAAAGACATGCTGTAGAGAGGATGAATTATAGCACGAATTTTCATCCTTCCTTTATTTTCATCTTTCCTTAAAATCCGATCTCTCAATTTCAGCCATGACCAAATGAGTTCTGGTTAATATTGATTCAGTTTTGCGTTCACATCCATTAATTAGAAACTGTTTCCAACGTGAAATCTGTTAAAACATCAGTTTTCGTTGCCTTTTTAAACTTGAACAAGTTTCAATATGCTTACTACTGAAAAAAAAAAAGGTCCTGTAAATGGTCTTCAGCTGGAAAATAACGCCTGGGAAATAATTCTAAAGCCATCCTGGTCGTCTACTGAAGAGGAAATCAGAGGAACGCCACTTCCTGTGCGATCTACTGTATAGAAAAGAGCCGGAAAAGACAGACAGATGGATGAAGACGAGTGCAGACGTCTTTCTCTCGTTCTCCGAGCTCTGCTTGCATGTCGTATTGTTTGTGTGTATCGATGTTTGTAATTCTGATCAGGGTTTATGGAACGGGGTCTGGATTCCATTGGCCGGATCAAAACGGCTAATAGTGTGGGTGTGGTCTATGTGCAGAATTAGAAATGGTAGAATCGACACTGTTGTGTGGTCGTTTTGGCTGGTACCAAAAACAAAACTGGTTTTGTCTTAATATCACACATATACAATATTGGTGACGGCTGGTCGAAAAGTTGTGTGTTCATCTGGTTCTGTCGCTTACGATGAGAAAAGTTCTCCTAGCAAGCATTCATTCGATTTGCATTTTTACATCCCAGTTAGCACAGCCAGTTAAATTATTTTAGACTGCTAATTACAAAAGAGATTTTGCATGAGCTACGTTTCCAGTAATGAGCATAATGCAAGAGATTAAATGACCTCAACGATTTCATCTTAAAAAGGCTTAGATAAAAAGGTTTACGTAAAGTTGACGTAAAGTATACGTAAGGCTTACGTAAGTTTTATGTATGCTTTATGCAAGGGTCCTGTAAGGGTTATGTAAGGATTGTAGAAGGTTTACGCAAGATTTACGTACAGTTCGCGTTAGTTTATGTAAGATTTACGTAAGGTTTAGGTGAGGTTTAAGTCAGGTTTACCTAAGGTTTACGTAAAGTTTACAGCAGGTTTACACAAACTTTATGGTTTATGGTTAAGGTTTTTGTTTGGCTTGTGTAACTTTTATGAAAATTGCTTAAGGTTTACGTAAAGTTTACATAAGCTTTAGGCAAGTTTTATGTAAGGTTATGTAAGAATTATGTAATCTTTACCTAAGGTTTACTTAAGATTTACGCATGCTTTACGTGAGGTTTATGTAAAATTTAAGTAAGCTCTATGTCAGGTTTTTCATAAGCTTTATCTAAGGCTTGTGTGAGGTTTCTGAAAATTACTTAAGGTTTACATAACGTTTATCTAAGGCTTATGTACGATTTGCGTAGAGTTTACGTAAGCTTTATATAAGGTTATTATAAAGCTTATGTAAGGTTTGTGTAAGGTTTACACAAGGGTATGTAATGTTTATGCAAAGTTTCCACAAGGATTATTTAAGGTTTTTACATAGTTTTTTTTTTTTTTACGTAAGGTTTTACATAATGATGTCATTTCCTGCAAAAAATATCCTCACATGAGGTTTGCAAAGTAAGAAAATATGCATTCGATAAAATTCCACCAAGAATTTCATATATATCGGAAATTGTGTCCATATTTTTTTTTTTTGTTCGACTTTTCTAACTCTAACTTTTCCATTGCATACATTCTTTTGGGATTAAAAAAGGTTAAATGTTTTTTTTGGGTTTTGTTTTTCGGTTGGAACCTTTCCAAAGATCCCTTAAGGAACCCATAAATGTCGCCGTGGTTAGAGATCAGGCTGCGTGGTTTGGAGCGTTCGAATGGTCGGCATGAAGGCAATAAAACATTTAGAGATTGTTTATCAGGTTCATCTGGATTCAGAACACATGAAGGTTATGGGACTCTGTTGGTTTAAATATCCCATATTTGAAAAATGTGTCTTTCCACCATTTTTAATTCCATTTTGCAGGTTTGCATACACTTTTAAATTACTGTTCATATATGATATATGGAGAAGAGTGAAAGAGACTAAAGCCAAGTGCACACATACTCATATACGCGCACACATACATAATTAGTTCTCACACTGGACTTTGCTTGGACACACCTAACCTAAAGCGTCCACGCCCACCTACCTGACTCTAACTGTATAGATGAATAAGGACTGAATATTTGCGTGTGTTCGAATCGTGACTGTACGATAAAACTACTAAATAAAAACGAGAAACCCTGTCCGCTGACCTGGCTTTGTCGCTCTTGTATTTCTAACGTTTCAGTGGTGGTTTTAACACTACCCTTGTGGCCGCTTGCAGCACAAAGGTAGTGATGAGACGATGTTTCAGCAGCACAACACCAGACCGTAACAAGAATGAGAAAAAAGAGAGAGTAATGCTGGTTTGCTCACTAGCTGCGGTGCAAACCAGCTGGTTTGCTAACCAATGAGCTGACTAGCTAGCATGCAGCTGGCTTGCTAGGATTTATCAGCTCCCATGTGCATTTGTACAAGGGTTGGGTACATTAAACAATTTCAGTGCAAATTAAATGCTCTACTTTTGAAATATTCATTATTTTAATTCCTTATTTATACAGCAAACTTTAAGTCAAAGTGCTGCACAACAGAACCAAATAAATTCTGCAGCTGTCCATCTTGGGACTCCCTGAAATGTTTTCTGTTTAATTCTTACCCCAGAGTGTTTTCCTGGAATGAGAAACGTTGAGATTGCCACTACAATCTGAATTTATTCATTATTTATCCAGAGTTCTGAGTTGTATTTGAAGTTGTGAACTTTTTTTTTTAGTTGAATTACGTCAAATTAAAATCACATTCCATGGCTTGGATTTGTGTGCAAGGTTTCTAATTCAATTATAATACTATTATATTTATAACATAATATTATAAAAGGTGTAGAAATATAAATTCAGTTCATGGTGGCGCGATCCATTTTCAAATTCGGATTCACATGTTTAAAACACTACATCGTTCACTCAGAACACTGCTCATTGACCGAAATGATGGAGATCGAATCTCTGAATAGAGTGTGTTGAAAATTTGACAACACGACTTCGCTTACTAATACAAATAAAGGCATATCTGTACTTTTCAAATTCAGATTGTATTAGCACATTTCTCATTAAATCCTTTTGACCCTTTGATCACTATCATAATGGGAGTGAAATATATTAAAAAAAGAAAGATTCTTGAATTTTAAATAATACTCTGTGGAATTGAACTCCAGGAAAGGCCCCCAGTAATGGACCTTAACGCCAGCATTCCTGCCGCTAGAATTACGCTTACTGTAAAGCGTGCAATACATTTTAACCTTCTTATCCATTAGTAAACATAAAGGGAGCCGAGGAAGGAGAACATGGACTGTAAAGTGGATTGTAACACCAGCATCCCTGCTGCTCTCATGTATACAGACTCATTGTTTATTTCTGGACTGGTTCCCAAGAGAACGTGTGTTAATGGTTTTAGCCTGTGGCTATAGAAATGAACACGGAGCGTGTCATAAAGCAGATTCTGATCCCTAACGCTGTATAAATCAAAATGGCTTGAAGGAAAACAGCCTGAAAACAAATGCTTTTGCATTCTTTGCTTTTTTTTTTTTTTTTGTACCACAGAAGTAAAAAAAACGATTCTTCTTTCAGGAATATCATTTCACTATGACCACATTTACCGAAGTCCGTCATCTTTGTTTAAAGAACATTAGGTATGGAGACAAAACTTGAAAAATCTTGGGGGAAAAAAAAAATGCATCACTTGTCATTAGTGACATGCAGAAGATGTTACACACTGAAAAGCAGCATCATTGCATTGCTCTGACATGGCTTGATCTCTTCAGTGAAAAACAATCAGCAGAAGATTACTTTTTTTTTTTTTTAGAAAGTAAACAAGCTTTAGAAGTGAATGTACAGTAATTCCCTGCTGTATTGCATTTCACTTTCATCACTGCGCTGCAGTCGTGTCACACTGAAATGCAGTCAAGTATTCTTAAAAAAAACAACATTCTCCTGCTGATCAAGCTACATAAAAGGAATTCAATGAAGGTGTTGCTTTTCAGTGTGGAACGTTTTCTGCTCGTCATTTGTCAGTTTTTCACCGATGTGATTGCATTTGGCAGGAAATCATCTTCCTACCTGGTGAGCTGTCCTTTTATATCACTTCCTCTGACTTTTTAAGCTAGTCTGGGCCTCAGTGACTTTGTGTGAGACACGCTGTAAGACGAGCTTTTTGTTTGTGGAGCTGAATCAGGTATCTGGAGGGAGTGGTTAATAATTAACAAACACACGAACACACGCTGTATCTTGCATTACGGTTAATTGACAGGGGCATGAAGGACATGTTCTCTTTAACCTCGGCACAGGGTCATTTCCTTTTCACTGAAGGACCTCGCTGAGAGGAGCGCGGTGTCATCGGAACCCTGATCGCTCTACACTGATGATCTTCGCTCAGTGATAAAGAAGCCGCTCATGTTGCTGTAACACTGTAAACATGATGAATGACATGCTCAGTGTAAGAGTGACAGGGGGCAGGAGCATGTTAACTGAAATAACGTGTGAGTTTCGTTCTCTAAAGCACCGACAGATGGTCAGCTGCATGTGTGGCACTGGTTCTGTTATTCCAAAGCCATATGAACTGTGCTTGGTCCTGTGTTCTCTGAGCTTAATGCTCCCAGAGCCCATGTTTTTAGGATCCTGTTTTTTCTCATGATCCTATGACATTCCTATGTTCTTGGAGACCTACATTCTCAGTTTCATATGTTCTCAACACACATTTTCCCAAGGCCCTATGTACCCAAAGCTCTCAGGCTTCAATGTTCCCAAGATCCTTTGTTTCCAGAGCCCAATGCTCTTAGGGCATATATTCTCAGGGTCCAACCATCTCAGAGCCCTATGTTCCTGGTTCCTCGTGTTCCCATAGCCCTACATTCTCAGAGCCTGATGTTCCTAGTTCCTTATATTCCCAGGGTGTTTGTTCTCAGAGCCCTTTGTTCCTAGATCCCACTGTTCCCAGAGTCCTATGTTCCTGGTTCCCAATATTCCCAGAGCCCTATGTTCCCAGCGCCCAATGTATTCAGACTCCTATTTTCTAAGGCTCCTATATTCTTGGATCCCATTGTTCACAGAGCCCAATTTTTAGAGTACTATGTTTTTGGATTCCTATGTTCTCAGGTCCCAAGATTTCAGGCACCTATTTTCCTCAGGCTCTGTGATCTTAGACCCCTATTTGTTTCAGGGTTCTATGTTCTCAGGACATTTGAAGTCATCCACACATTACACATTAAACCAACTATGACACTTGGAACCTTAAATATACTTAACCTAAGTACCCTTTATGTATAATATTGCAAGACTATATCACTGGGGGAACAGTGCTCTGGAAACATAGAACCCTGGAAACACAGAGCCCTGGGAATATCTATATGCCTCTCAGAGATTATTGATTTAAAAAAAAAAACAGCTTTCTCTTACACTAATTGGTTTCCAGGACAAAAATGTCGCCCATCTCACTGAATTGGCTAGCACTGAAGAGCTGTAGCTCTCAACACCAACTGAGCACCAACTGGTGCAAACAAGAACATGGTGTGTGAGGAAAAAAGTGGTTGCATCTCAAAACTTTGTTTTGGGGGAAAAAAAACATGACTCAGCATCGCAGTGGTGTCATGTGTTCGTGCCTTGAGGCGTGACATGGAGACAGAAAGCCAGAAATTCAGATGGAGAGAGATGATATGCGCAGACTGAAAACCTGACAGCAACAGAGCAAGAAGAATCCGCTAATGTGTGTATTATGTGTATTATCCTGTTTCTGGTTACTAGTTTCAGGGCAGTGGGTTGAGTTTCCTCCAGAGTCATTATGGTGAGAGAGAGAGAGAGAGAGAGAGAGAGAGTAGTGGAAAAGAAGATAGAGCCAGAAAGGCTGAGAAAATAAGAGTGAAACATATATGGGGTATAGAAAATGAGCTAGAGAGAGAGAGGGGGAGGGAAGGAGAGATGGAGAAAGGGAGAGTAATGAAAAATGAGAGTGGAAATGGAGAAGGTAGCAGCTATGAAGGGATGAAGAGATGCTGGGCTGGTGGTGTTTTCCACTCATTTGTCAGACACAAACCTATCACTCTAAATGAACCACATTATTTAGGCTACTGTAAGTTAAATACGGTCAGTTTAATAATGATTTCGGCAAAATGCAGGATTGTGGAACATTAAAGCTGCGGTTTGTACTATTTAAAAAAAGTTTCTAAACCTTTTACAATATCACTTTAAAGACACATCATAAAAACTGTGATTTGTAATACTGAGAAGGAACATTTTCTTCTTTGTTTTTTTTTTTTTTAGCTTCACTGTTTTTCCTTAAAAAGCAACTCACGAGGAGGAATGGATAGATAGATTCAGCAAAGGTGGATAGGGCTAGGTGAGGAAAGGGATTTTATTCCAAGTGCAATTTGTCTTGTAGCCAGCAGAGTGTGTAACTGCTCCTATAAAAGATGTGTGTTGATAGAAATCAGTCTGTTCAACAAAAATAGGACTCTGGGAAATCTGACAGGGTGATAGACGAGACATTCTGCAAGTCAATTATCATATTTATTTATTTATTTATTTATTTATTTTTCTGGGCCGAACTGTTTAGCTACAGTTTAGCTACTACTAAAAACTCCTATACTGTGTATTTCAGTTTCTTTTTTTTAAGGGAGTAAAAGAAAAACCTGTACGTAGAATATAATTTGTTCTTTCTGCCGCTAAGTTGGAACTGAGGCCTTTTTTTTTTTTTTAGCTAGGATACCTAGCATTGTAAATGTTGCTGTTCTTCCATTTCACTCATGTTCAGCTTAGATTTTACATTAAGAACGACATCGACTGTTTGATAATCCAGATTCCTCCATTTAAAAAAAATAATAAAATCTGAGCTTCTGTGTAGGAAAAAAATCGAAGATTAAAAAACAGCTACAGAGAGAAAGGGAGCAAGAGAAGGGCACATAGGGAGAAGGAAGAGATGGAGGAAGATATGGTGGTGTTCAGCGTAAAAAAAAAAAAAAAAGTTGCTGGAATTAGAAGAGTATCAGGAACCAAGACTGGGAATAGGCCCAGAATTCCATCTGTTTCCATGACAACCCCAGCTTCCCCTCCATCCCCCGGGCTACTATTTACTCCGCAGCATCAGTGCTTCAATTTCACCTTCGGTTGAAGGTGGTCTGAGATGTGACGCATGTAAAAGCCCTTCCCTCCATCATCGGCTCTCATCCTGCTGGATTACAGTCATTATATCATATAAGATGTTTACGAACTGGATTTTTATTTTGATTCCATCCGTATTTAAGATCTGAACGCTAGCATCATGTCAGGGCGGCATATTAAGATGAGGTGGTTATGTAGAAATGCAGTAGATTTTTAGCTGCAGTGTGCCGTAGCTCTCAAATGTCAAAGCAAACACTACAACAAGATTCATGGTATTTCCTATAGAAGAAAAAGCAACGATTCAGCACTTGGTATTGTATCGATTATTATGCATTGCACTACTGGATTAAAAGCCTCAGAGATTGGAAATGTAACAGAGAATAAGAAGTTCTAATATACCAGTAAAATTGAGTTTATAGTCTAAATGGATTAATATTTGATTAATCCAACTACTTTGCATGAATTGGGCTTTATATTAAGTAGACTTGCTACTTAACGCTGTCTTCTTCTTGAGTTTCCAGAAGAAGCTAATTGAAAAAAGAAAAACACAATACACTAAATAAAAACTAAAAAAAGTAATAGTAGAAGTTCCTTTTCACGCTGTGGAGGTAGAGGGTGAGCATAGGTAAAAGACTAGGCGAGAGGATTATAAAGGCCAATATAAGCATAAAACTAGTGATGTTTAAAAATTATTGATTAGTAAAAAAAAAAATAGAAAAGCTATGATTTAAATGACCAATCACAAATAACATTTATATAAAAAAAAACAAACAAAAACAAAATTTCTGAAAAACAGTGGCCTTTAAATATTTCAACACCATTTTTCAGATTTTTCCCCCATTTTTCTACCCAATTTGGTCACCTGCTGACTCGCACCCACAAGAAAGCTCTCCCTGATCACATGACAGCTACCAACGGGGGAGAGCGAAATACTCATGACTCACTTGGAGGAAAGCACTATCTACCCTTTTCCACATACATGCGTTTATAGACACCCCTGATTGGCTAATGTCTCTGTGACTGACAGTGAAGAAAGAGTAATGCCATTTCCCCGTGGTTAAGACACTGATCTTCTGATCAGAAGGTCATGAGTTCAAATCCCAGCACCACCAAGCTGTGCCCTTGAGCAAGGCCCTTAACCCTCAACTGCTCAGTTATATAAAATGAGATAAATGTAAGTCGCTCTGGATAAGGACGTCTGCCAAATGCTGTAAATGTAAATTTCCCCACGCAGATGTCCCGGCTGCAATGGCTGTAGCATTGTTGGGATTAAAACCTGTCAATCTCTCGATGATGGGGCAGATGCTTTTCTGTTGTGCCACTCGGAAGCCCACATCATGTTTTTCTTTTCACAGATAAAACCAAACATACGGACTGTAGGAAATATAAAGGCTCCAATCCGGCACACCACATACAGAATATATATTCTAAATTAAAATCGTTTTATGGACCATAATTGAGTCGAATGTTTCAGAAAAGGAGCTTTCGGTTCGTCTGTGCATTCAGAATGTACCAAGAGGGGCTAGCTCATTGAGTGTTTTCTTATTTCCTCACTGAGTCTCAGCTGTGATAAAAATCTAACAGTAAATCATTAAAACATTGCATTTAGACTCGGTTTAGGATGGTCTGTTACAGATATAAAGGAAATGAAGTTATAAGAACTTCTAAGAATTTATTGCCAATGATATATAAACGCTCTATTGACTGGTATTATAGTTCTAGTTCTCTGGAATACAGTATGCCGTGTGTGTGTGTGTGTGTGTGTGTGTGTGTGAGTGTAGCTCAGAAACATTGTATTACTAATAAGCATTGCCTTTATAAATGCTGATTCTATGTAACTTTTGGTTGTAAGAGGAATATAGAGAAACTCGTTTCCTCCCTCTTCTGGTGATTGTGTGTTACAGCAGCAGCTATTGATATAAACTATGTGGAGATGGTGCTGGTGTGTAAAGCAGCGTGTAGGAGTTCCAGCTCTTTATTCCAGCAGTTCCTGGAGCAGTTTGAGGATGAACGACTTGTTCCAGGACACAGCAGCAGCAGGACTCAGCTGTGAATGATGGACATGATGAAGGCAGAAATCTCCGTTCAGCAGAGCTTTTTGTTTGGTGGACAGTTTCTGAACCCAGCAATGACACTGGTAGCAGAGATTGCAATAACAGTGATATACTTGTACCAGTATCTCACACACACACACACACACACACACACACACACACTACTGTGACAGTGTAACTGCTACGTCCAAATAATACCTGCTCAGCTTTGCTCCTGTGGTCCCTTTCCATCGAGATACAAGCTAAAGGGGGGCCAAAACTTTGTGCAGAGCAACAGATGGATTACAGTCAGTAAAGTGGCCTGTACGGTAGGTCGTCCTGATAAACATGGCCAGTGTGTGTTTGTGACAGTTTAATTAAATATTAGATCTCTTTGGTAAAAAAAAAAAAAAAAAAAGCATTAATTTATTTTGTGATTCCTCTCACTGTTTGTGAAACCTGGAATTCTCCACTGAAAGTGTAACTGACCTCTGTCTCCTGCCCTATATCTCACTCTCTCTCAATACACACACACACACACACACACACACACACACACACACACACACACACAAGCAGGAAGCCACTCCTCATTTCAGAGAAAAAAGAAACTCAGAGTGTCGCTCTCTCTCTCTCTCAGTGTGCGAGTTCAGGAAAATGGCCGAGGCCAGTATTTCAGTAGATCAGGATCAGTTCATCTGTCCAGTCTGTCTGGATCTACTGAGGGATCCAGTGACTACACCCTGTGGTCACAGTTTCTGTAAGGTGTGTATTAATGACTGCTGGGATCAGGAGGATCAGAAGGGCGTCTACAGCTGTCCTCAGTGCAGAGACACTTTCACTCCAAGGCCTGTTCTACGCAGAAACAACATGCTGGCTGAAGTGGTGGAGAAACTGAAGAAGACTGAAGTCCAAGCTGCTTCTCCTGCTCACTGTTACGCTGGACCTGGAGATGTGG
The DNA here is from genome assembly GCA_022985145.1 of Pangasius djambal. Classification (NCBI taxonomy): domain Eukaryota; kingdom Metazoa; phylum Chordata; class Actinopteri; order Siluriformes; family Pangasiidae; genus Pangasius; species Pangasius djambal. Next base: position 2,233,312 of record CM041004.1, read on the forward strand.
AGTGTGATTTCTGCACCGAGAGAAAACGTAAAGCCGTCAAGTCCTGTCTGGTGTGTCTGGCCTCCTCTTGTGAAACTCATCTGAAACCTCACTATGAAGTTCCTGCTTTGAAAAAGCACAAGTTAGTGGAAGCCTCTGGAAATCTACAAGAGAAGATCTGCTCTGAGCATGATAAAGTGCTGGAGATCTACTGTCGTACTGACCAAAGCTTCATCTGTTATCTGTGTATGATGGATGAACACAAAAGCCACGACACCGTCTCACTTGCAGTAGAAACAACTGAAAAACAGGTGAAAATTTTGAATCTTTTAACAGCTTTAATAATAAATATAAAGACGAGTCCTAGTTTTATCAGACCGGCAAGTGAACATTTAACAGCCAACACCCAAAAATGACTGAACTGAAACGAGTGAACTTTAACTCTTTAGCTTCCATTAATATTCACCCATGTTGCTCTTACTAATCTAAGTAGCCTTAGACATGTTCAATTAAAGCGCACTAAGAATTTTTATGAATTGTGACTACTGTAGACACACATATTCAACCATGCAGTTAAATCATTTATAAACACCATCTTAAACCATCTGAAAGGAACTTATATACCTTTGGTGGCCAGAACCTGCCCCATCAATGGCACCAAATTGAATTGTCAAACTGTCCTTAACCCAATAATCCTTTTCTAACAGACACTTTCTGTCAGGCATCCATTAACCCTTTATCTGCAGTTAATATTCACTCACTGAGCTCATAATCTCATAATACATAAACAGTGAAATGTGTTTTATTTGTCCTCAGAGTGTGCTAAAGGAGGAGCAGATGAAATTCCAGCAGAGAATCCAGGAGAAGCAGAAGAAGGTGCAGGAGCTGAAACAGGCTGTGAACTCTATAAAGGTGAGCAGTGAGCAGAGACAGAGCTGCTCCTAGAAACACACACAACATGGACAACCAGTCATTTAGAGTCCCAGTAAGAGAGGGAATGATAGATGAGCTTTAAATCCTGTGTCTCTGTGTCTCCTAACAGCTGAGTGCACAGACAGCAGTGGAGGACAGTGAGAGGATCTTTACTGAGCTGATCAGCTCCA
>CM041004.1:2256535-2272570 GCA_022985145.1 Pangasius djambal
GTGAGATGATCTTTACTGAGCTGATCAGCTCCATGGAGAAAAAGCGCTCGGAGGTGACGGAGCTGATCAGAGCTCAGGAGAAGACTGAACTGAGTCGAGCTGAACGACTCCTGGAGCAACTGGAGCAGGAGATTGCTGATCTTCAGAGGAGAGTCACTGAGCTGGAGCAGCTTTCACACACACACGATCACATCCATTTTCTCCAGGAAATAAAGGTACACTTCATCAACATTTCCAGGTGAAATATACAGGTTATGACTTCATTGGATAGATAATCATTCTTAGACTTTTCTAATATTAAACAATCTATTGTAAGATTCTACATAAAAACTTTAAAATAATTGTAATTTGCCTAATTGCTGTATGCAGACTTTAGTCTCTGGCCGTCACTCTCCCCAAACTGCTAGACCAGATTTTCAGTCTGATCTCTGTGAGGACTCACCCCACATCACTGTCAATCAACATCTCTCATTTGATGGAGTGAGGAAATCTCTCTCTGATCTGAAAAAGAGACTCGAGGAATTCTGCCAGGAGGAATTCATCAAAATCCCTGAACGTGGTAAGAGGAGCTGCTCCTGCTGGAGTGAGGGAAGTCTTTACTCGTTCAGTGACAGAGTGATGTCGAGGTGTCAGTCTTCATTCCTGAGCACCAAAGCACTGCACAGTTTAGAGTTTTTAACACTCGCCTGATTCCAGTCTTGATGATGAACTGCTGATGTGAATGAGTTTGTGTTAGAGCTGAGAATCTCTGCACTCTGGTGCCTCAAGACTGAAGTGTAATGCGTGATCTACACACATTTCTGATCTACACACAAGTGATGAGATGTGCAAATGTCTGATTTTCTGGGTTTTACCATCAGACCATTTTATTTCTGTCTCCACAGTTGAGGACGTTCAGATTTTACTCTCAGAGCCAAAGAGCAGAGTCGAGTTTCTGAAATGTACGTCTACGACATGCACACACACACACACACACACACAAGCACATATACATACTTAAAGAATACAGACACAAACTCAGACACACATACACATTCAAACACACAAACACATATACACACTTGCACACACAAAACATACGCGCACCCACACACACACACACACACACAGTGTCTTAACCTCCACATAAATATATGCTGTAATTAATATTAAACATGTTCACATTTTTCATGTGTTTAGATTTCTGTGATCTGACTCTGGATCCCAACACAGTACATTATAACCTCATTCTGTCTGAGAAGAACAGAGCAGTGAGATGCAGTAACATAAAGCAGCCGTACTCTGATCATCCAGAGAGATTTGACTCCTTGTGTCAGGTGTTGAGTAAGGAGAGTGTGTGTGGACGCTGTTACTGGGAGGTGGAGTGGAGCGGTTATGGTGGTGTGTCCATATCAGTCTCATATAAAGACATCAGCAGGAAAGGAGAGGGTGATGAGTGTCTGTTTGGAGGCAACAATCAGTCCTGGATTGTGGAGTGTTCTTCTTCTTCTCCTCCACTTTTCTGGCACAACAACAATAATACTGATCACAGGGTTCCATCATCCAAAACAGGAGTGTATGTGGATCACAGTGCAGGAACTCTGTCCTTCTACAGCGTCTCTGACACGATGAAGCTCCTCCACAGAGTCCACACCACATTCACTCAGCCTCTATACGCTGGGTTTAGGCTCTACTGGAATGATTTGTATGAATCAGGACTATCTGTGAGGTTGTGTGCTCCAAAATAATGATTCCGTGTTTTGTTTTTTTTTTTGGTCAGTTTTTTAAGGTTAAAAAATTCATGCATATTTCGTCATTTATTCAACTGTGACAAAGCTTTAACATTGAATGATTAAAACACTAAACATTAAAACACTGCGTTTAGACTTGGCCTAGAATCATCAGTTACACATGTAAAGGAAATGAAACTGTAAGATCTAAGCTCTACTGATTTCTGAAATTAGTGTAGCAAAATGCTTACACTTTCTATAAAGTCTGTGTTTATTGGGTTTTTCCAGACTGTGTGTGTATAGCTCAGAAATAATTAATTACTAATAACCTGTTTTAATCCTAAGAGAATCATGGATTGTTTTCATGTGACATGTGGACTTAGTTGTCTGCCATTTTGCTTCCCTACGCACTTCTGTGCAAAGAGCGGCACGTTGTGTAGTGCTTTAAACAGTCTGTGGTGTATATGGATGTTTTCATCGACCAGGTGGACAAAACAAGTTCAGATTCTTCGAGGTTGTGAAAGTTCATTACGAATCGGAGCTCTGAGACTCAGATCTGATCTGAAGAAAGGCGTAGGTTATGGAAGGCTGCCGTTAATCATAAGGTTACCACAACCGAGGAGAAGTTGGAGCGAACGATCGTCTGTTAAACATTTTGCTCTTTCTGTGTTTGTTTTTACTCTCATGACAAATTAAAATGCTGACAATATGATCCTTGATTACCACCGATCCTTGATTACATTACCTCACCCAGCTTAATGTTCATTATAGAAAAACGAAAAGATATGCACTGGTTAAGTCATTCATCCTGAGATATGTTGGATAACATACTTTTTATATGAGATGTCCAGCTTAATTAAACGGCACAGATCTTCCAGGAGAGCTCTCAACACCCATCTTGCTGCTAAAGTACATGCAGGTAAAGTGTCACCTGGGTGAATGTAGGACATTTTTATAAGTAATTAATTTGTGCTTTAACAAATTGGAAAGATGTTTAAATGAAATTAAATAAAATATTTTGAATTTCAGGTAAGAAGGCCTATCTGCACGACAGGAATAATCAAACGCGTTGCATTGTGGGTACTTATATAGGTTGCAGTGATATCAGTGAAAGAAACCCATAGGAATTATGATGATGATGATGATGATGATGATGATGGTGATGATGATTAGTAGTAGTACGCTTACACTCTGTTTAATTGCAATAACATATTTGTATTCAGTTACACTCCTAATCTAAACTATGTGCACTCAGGACTGTTTTTGGTGTGACACAGTGGGAGAGCTGATGGTGGCGGGGAAGATATTTTTGTTGTGTTTTCTGCAGCTGCATAAGCAAAAAGTGTCATTTTTACAAATAATAAAGAGATTTCTACACACTGATGTTATGTTCATGAGTCCCTGTAATTAATGAACATGGAGACCAAAATAAAGCTTTCCAGGACTTTTCAGGGTCATCCCCATGTCTTCATGTCTGCTCTTTTTTTTTTTTATGTCTTTAGGGCATTGCCTTTCCAGAATACAATCACAACAACAAACTTCACAAAATCCTAGATATTTTAAGATCTGCATGAATAAAAAAGGTAATGTCTGTCCTTCATAATAGGTTCTAGACACTGTAGTTACCTGCTATGGCCACTATAGGGCAGTGAAAAAGCATCATATTTTTAAATGGTCACTGCGCCAAATATGGCTTTGTGCAGAGTGGACGCCTGGTGTAATTTGGGAACACACACACACACACGCACAGTCTGTATATCTGTATATGTGTAACTATTTATAACCTCCCACTGAGTTTTAGTTAATGATCTACTGTTAAAGGGAAACTGTGTGTGTGTGTGTGTGTGTGTGTGTGTTCCCAAGTTCCCAAATTTGGGAGAGAGAAAGAGTAATCAGAAAATAAGAAAATAGCTCATCACATAACTCAAGTGCCATGACTGTGTGGGATGTAACGAATGAAGGAACACAGACACAAAGTAATAAACCTTAAACAGATATGTGATTCGGGGCAGCGAGACTTATTTCGGGGTGGCAGCTGACACCCTGTTTCGCCCCTGAGGCCACACCTATTCATAAACACTTACCTATAACTCAAAATGTTAAGCTAGAAACTGAGTTACATGTTGTTTTAACATCATGTGAGCATTGGTTATGTGGGAGCTGTTGCGTAATTGGTCACATTACCTCACATCTGCATTAGATTTCTATAAAGGTAAGTGAGCAAAATGTTGAAATAAAGATACAACCTTATTTGGTGTATATATATAAAATCTACTAAGGGTCTTTTATTGAGATATCTGAATAAAATTGTACAGCCAGTTCTATATCATTCTTAGAGAAGTTGGAAACGTGACCATATGTAGGTCATACGAACTAAGACAATTTTAAACGATGGTAGTTTTATTTATGTTAACAAAATATATTTACATATTAACATGTTAAAAAAAGTAAGATTATACGAGACAAAATTACAGGTGAATAAGGTCGCTGAATGTTTTTCAGAAATCAACATGTATTTATGCAAGCGAGGCCTTGTCTAATTAATTATCCATAAATTTACATACTTAAAAAAACACACACACAAAAAAAAATCCTTGGATGATTTTACTGAATCGATGCTCTTTCATCAAGAAAATACAACGTGTTTTAGAAATCGGCCATTTTGATGTGATTTTTTTTTCAGTATAAAATCTATCGTAAATCCAAGAATGGTCAACATTTTGGGGAAATTCTTCAGTAATAAGCTTTTAATCTGTGTCTGGAAAGAACTTGTGGAAATTCATGAATGCAGGTTATCTAGATCTAGAGATTTGAGGTTCTGAATGTAGATAAAATGATTTTGAGAAAAACTATTGCTAAAAGACCAATGTGGTTTTATGCATTTATACAAGAGTAAGTGTGATTTATAAGTTTTATAAACAAAATGACAAATAAACAAATGTATACCAAGAAAACTAGGAATCAGGGAATTATCTCAGGGAATATATGACGAAGTGTTTGTGAAGTGGGCGGAGCTTAAAGCCTTCTTCAAAGTTGCTACGTTGTGGAGGTTGCAAGTGGACAAAATTTATTACTACTACTATATTTTTATTACTACAGTGTAAGTGAAGACATGCTATAGATGCAATTATTATAAATTCTGTGATTTTATATCTTTGCTTTACTGTTGTTTCTTAGCACAAGAATGGAAAATGTAAATGTAAACATTTACTAACAACTTATCAATGATTTCTTTGCCATCTGTAATAATGGTGACCAAAAATTAAACTAATTTTTGCCAACAATTTTTAAAATAACAGTTATGACAAAATTGGTGTATTGTTCCGGCCACACACTGATCTGGAGCACGGGGTGGCATGTTGTATTTTTGGCCGCTTTGAGCTGCGTTACTGTGCTGGAACGAAATCGTGAAACTGTGCTCTGCAATCCAAGACCAGCGTGATGAAATTACAGGCTACGACCGCCTCTCGAACAACAATCTGGACACGGTGTCCCAGACAGCCGACGAGCCACAGCCCACACACACTGGCGTTGAAATGACAGCGATGTACTCATCCAAATCTGGCACTGTATCTGACTTTATCTTCATTTTGTCCAAAAATACACCTGCTGTTGCAAAAAAAAAAAAAAAACAGCAAAAAAAAACAAGACAGCTGCTTTGGCATGTGGCATTAGCTGTGATGGAGTTATTTGTGAACCAAAATTTCATCTTCAGTCATTGTCCATTTCTCTGGTTAAAATATCCGCCTCCTTCTTGTGTTCACAAAACCTCCACCAATTTCAGACATTTCCATAGCAACCGTGACAAAATGGTGGAACTTGAAAAGCACACTCCACCAGAGACAAGCTATTATTTTTTTTATTATTAATACAATGCATTAATATAATGGTAAGAATACGGCAAGTATGTGTGATTATATTATTATTCATTACAGTAAAGCATATGCACCAGCACGTCGTCCTGGAACACAGTGTCTGCAGTGTTTGTCCTTGTGTGTGTGTGTGTGTGTGTGTCCGTGTGTGTGCCCACATCCACCTACACAATGCCCACTGTTTATGCAACATGTTTCTCAGAAGGAACACGAAACCAATTCAGACCACCAACAGCACAGCGATCCATCTCACCGACACATCAACGTACGACGGAAGCCGCATGTCCTGGTCCTGCTCACTTCCCTCGATATCACACGTATTTGTGATGAATTAACAATAATCTGATTCTCAGAGAACTTCACTATTCTAAGAGCAGGTTTGGAAAACACAGATTTGATGATGGCGACCTAAAAATGTCCCAAAACGTTGTTTAACTAAATGCAGCGTTTGTAAAACCGAACAACAGTGAACAAATGTACGAAACACACTGGGAAACTTTTACCTGAAAGAGTCTTCTTAAGCGGATTAGTTTTACACGGGGATTATATTCAATATCATCACTGTATCTCCGGGATTTTTAATTACATCCAAATCAGTTATGTTTACAGATGTCTGGAAAGATGACACCAAACTTTACATTCCATAATACTATTCGGACAGGAGATATATCGCCTGGGGTTATTTCTACACACTGTTTTACATAAGGTAAAGGACATAGTAATATTTCCAGCCCATAAAATCTTTAAAAAATTAATGTAATGTAATGAAAGGCTATCATTCCACAGATACACTGGTACTAATTCCATTTCACCTGTCACCTGTCACCTGTCCACATAAAACGAATCCAGTATAAATAGGGCTTATAAAATGAGCAGTAAATATAACCTCAGGTAATATATTTCCCGTTTCCCAATTGGCATGTTGGTAAAGATTGTGTTATATCCTGTAGAGGTTTTGCTTCTAAATGCAGAACAATAATATATAGACGACTTGTCAGAGAAGTGAAGCTTCTGGAAGTTTTAGGTATCGAGTAGGTATAGCCTATGAAGGTGTCATGGTCATGTGACCAATTGCACAGCGACACCCACTGCAACAAGTACTAATAATAAACTAAACAAATGGTTTGTATTAAAATACAGTGTGTGTCGTATGCTTGGAATTTTTAGTTTACGTTGTGAAGCCATGTCCATCTCTGTTATTAATAAGGCGTGCTAATCGATACAGATATACTGTATATCCAGAAACCGAATCCTGTCCGAATAGTACCGGATCGCAGATCTGATCGCAGAACAGCGGACTCAGGAGGCGTGGCCTAAATGTTAAAGGCAGGATTCTACAGTACAAATGATTCAAATGATAATATAGTCAAATTGTATGGCTGAGTCAATCAATGACGCTAAAATAGTAGCTATAAGATTCTAGCATTTGTTTAGCCTCATTAGCTGCTGGGTTATTTCTTTAAGAAGAATCAGCTATGCTTGAAATTTCTAAAATATATTCTACATTGGCTTCTGTCACTCTGCAGGACCTACGCCTACAATAACCATCATCATCATCATCATCATCATCATCATCATCATTGTCTGATGTTTCTGCTCCTGTTTACTACACAAACATTCTACTCAACTTCAAAGGGAAAAAAAAGCCTACATTTAGGGAGCGTATATTCTGTGTATGTGTGTGTGTGTGTGTGTGTGTGTGTGTGTGTGTGTTTAAGCATACATACACACAGCCTTTGCTCTGTTTTAGCCTTTCATTCAACTAAACAGTAAAATCCAAACATTCCAGTTCAGCCAAAAAGAAAATGTACACAACGTACAAGACATTTCAGATGCTTGCAATTCAGATCCTTCCCGTCGCTTGTACTGTAGTTAGTTAGCTAGATAGCTGGCATTAGCTTTGTTTCGCAGGTTCAGCTTCGCTAAAAGGACTCATGTTAATGTTTCATTTTTTAATGAAATCAAGTTCATGGTAGTGAGTGTCAACCAATCACCGTTGTTTTTCCCAATGACTAATCGCCATTGTTTTCGAACAACCAATCACCGATCACCTTTATTCCCAATGATCAGTCACTGATCACCATTGTTCTTAACAACCAATCACTGATCTTCATTGTCCTGAACAACCAATCAATGGTCACCATTGCCCTCAACAGCCAATCAATGGTCACCATTACCCTCAACAGCCAATCGCTGAACACCATTGCTCTCAACAGCCAATCACTGATCACCATTGCCCTCAACAGCCAATCACTCATCACCATTGCCCTCAACAGCCAAACACTGAACACCACTGCCTTCAACAGCCAATCACTCATCACCATTGCCCTCAACAGTCAATCACTGATCACCATAATTCCTATTGATCAATCACTTATCACCAATATTCCCAATTATCAATCACTGATCAGCATTATCCTTAATGATCAATCACTGATCACCATTATTCACAACGATTAATTACTGATCACCATTGTCTTTAATGGCCAATCACTGATTACAGTTATTCCCAATGATCAATCACTGACCACTCTTATTCCCAATAACCAATCACTGATCAGCATTGTTCCTATGACCAATCACAAAACATTATTTGTCTTGCCCAGATGCGTCTTTTAGATGTAAACTCTCTTCTTGTTATTATTTACAGATACACAGCGAATTATTCTGTTTCCTTCAGGTCACCATTTCCTGACTCCTCGCCACCACTGCTTCAGTTCGTCAGCATTCTTGATATAAATTATACAATGTTGTCAATACACAAATTAAAAAATACTTTCTTCTACAATAAATAAATTCTATTTCATTGTATTCTATCTTATGTATAAAATCCTCCTTATTCAGCTAACACGTTTTGATATATGATATGATAAGGTAATGATCCTGATGATATATTCAGTAAACATGCAGATTAGTCAGCGACGTCCTCCGGCGACTTCTGGCAACTCGCGAGCGCTTGTTAGCTACTTTCTCCTGAAAGCAGGCACGCGCTGAAGTGCGGAATTTAAACTTTAACGGTCGTGGAGGCAGTTTAACGGTCGTCGCCGTTGAATTTATTTATTTATTTATTTATTTATTCATTCATTTATTTATTTGGGTTTAAGTTTAGATTTCAGTGTTTAAACCTGGAGTAATTTTACACAAACCACACACACACACACACACACACACACACACAAATACTGTTTTTTACTGGTTTTGGATCAGTTTGTGTCCCTTTGTAAACCTGAATGAAGAGAATTTGGAGAGGAGAGCTGATCCTGGATCAGTGAGAGAGAGAGAGAGAGAGAGAGAGAGAGAGAGAGAGAGATGTGTGTGTACTTCCCTCTGAGCTCTGGGTTTCACAGTGAGCATGGCGAGGCTCACACACACTTCGCGGCGGTTGTACCGGACCTCTCGGGAATAAACCGCTTTTATCAGCTCGAGCACGGATTTCGGGATGTAAACTCGAGCGTTAATTCGGTTTAACGGCACTTTTTTTTCCGCACTCTGATGCTGTTGCTTCTGGTACCTGCGGAATTTCCTTTCTAGTGAGTTTCCTTCCTTCTCTTTTACTTCAGTTAATCACCCATAGCTACCTGGCTAACTATATTTTGCAGGATTTGTTTTTGCTAAAATTTTAATGTTTATGTTATTATTATTATTATTTTTTAAAAACATTTTATTTAAATGAAAACAAGTTTCCTGGTAGTGAGCGAGACGGGCAAGAAAGAGTTAACTTTTCTTCACAACATGGCTGCTCGCTTTCGGCTCTCCTGTTTCCTAATAACAAAGTAAAAGAAAAAGTAGCTAGCTGCGTATCCACATTGCGTACTAGCGCACTAAAGAGTATGCCGAAACAGAACTGTAATGCGGTAACCATGGTGATTGTTTAGGACGCTACTAAGTAGAGTAGTATGCACTTTTGGAACGGGGCTTCGAGCGCGAGCTCGCGTTTGCCTTTGCGCATGCGCGCACGTGTTTCTGACTTTCTCTGGTTCAATTTTAAAGCCTCATTTTCCCCCAAATAAACAACCGCACAGCTCGGTGTTAACCGCGTTTCACCAAAAAAAACAGACTGAATACCAGTCCTTTCCGTGCATTCATTTCATTATATTGAGGCTGTGATCATTTAAAAGCTTTTAATAACATCATTTGGTAACTTTGGAACATTGAAAGTAGCATCCGATTCTGTTTACATACCGATACGATACGATATGATATATGATACGATACATTCTGACGATATATGAACATGAACATGAGCACGAAACTCTGAAAATAAAACGTTATACAATGCCGCACCTTGAGTCTGATACTAAAAAAAGCACTTTTATAAAAACCTAAATGCAATTTTTTAACTCTTTTATTTTAGTTTTTTTTCATACAGGGAATACATATGCAATAGTAGTGCCAACTCCGTCATCAATTGACATTAATAACAAAAAGGATGGTATAATACACCTGCTGCAAACATATACCTTTCTCTATACCGTCAAGTAAACATCATAAACCATAATAAACCGTGCAATGTAATGTAGTTAACCGACTACAATCAGCGATACTTCTCGCAAAATACACAAACATTAACCTAACGCTGCTTATTAGAGCTCTACACATCGTTGCTTATCTATATAATACCTGAAAAACATATTAACAGTTACAAAACTCTTCAACATTATATAGAAAGCTTTCTACACAGCAGAATATAAGTAGTATACGCTCAATATAAGTAGTATATGCTCAACATGCATATGTTGATAAACACCAATCAGATGTACGTTAACATTCACGATGCCTTTACATTTAGCCACACCCACAAAACCCAGACCTGAAAACAACAAAATGGCGCCTAAACGGCAAACAAGCGCCTCCTAAATGCGGAGTAAATGAAGTCTTCCAATAACGCAGCTCAGCCATTACAGCGCTGTCGGCTGTACCACAGGCAAACGTTAACGCTGCTTCTTTTTATAGGGCGCCGTTACTTTTGTCCTAACTGAATGGCTAATCGTGCTCATTTTAATTAATGGATTTGTTTTGGATCGCTTTCTTCATTTCAAATTATTAACATGAAACAACTGCGTTTAGCAAAAAGTTCATTAAACTGGTGTGTAACTGACGTAAATTAGCGTATATAAAATTGCAACGGTTATACGATTTGAAGCAGATCAAACGATTTTTGCGTTACTGAATCTCCTTATACGTTCCCAGGAGCGATACGAGATACTTTTTTTTTTTTTTTTAATTCAAAACTGACTGGATTTTCATGATTGACACATTTCTTGTATAAAAGCTCCTGCGAACGATCTACGAATAAATTTTTTCCCGTCAGTGTCCAGCGTGATAAACGAGGTGTTGGGATTTAAACACTGCATTTACTTGCTATGCTTCATGAAACACACCGTGTGTTGTTGGTCCAGCTTGGGGAGGCTAAAGCACAGTGTGTGTGTTAATCATTTGCTCTGTTTCTGACCACCACACCACACCGCTGGATATTTTTGGCCAGTCACTCTCGGCATCCGCGCCGTTCTGAAAATAATCCACAACCGAAATAATATCTGATCGTATTGCCTGATGCTGTGGGCTTTTTTTTTTTTTTTTTGGCATCCACTTATTAGGCTAGCTGTTGTAATCACTGTTGTAATCACACACACACACACACACACACAAACACGAAAACTCCATCCTTTTGGATGGAGATGGGTGTTTATCGTCCTTTCAGAATGCATCTCATGCGGAGGAAACCAGGCCAGGAAGCTGCATAGCTGTAATTATGACCATTTTTGGTGTGTTTATGAAGTTTTATGATCTTTTTCATGCAGTGCTTGAAGTTTGAACTTTGCTCATAGTGTGTTTAGTGTGTGTGTTTAGTGTGTTTGTGTGTGTGTGTGTGTGTGTGTGTGTGTGTGTGTGTGTGTGTGTGTGTGCGCGCGCGCTGGTACAGGCTTTTGGGAAGCGCTGGTTTATTACAATGAGTAATCTTGTTTTACTTCAGTTCTGATATCTGAGTAAAACTTGTGATCACATGATGAATGGTTGAAGAATGATGTGTGTGTGTGTGTGTGTGTGTGTGTGTGTGTGTGTGTGTGTGTGTGTGAGAGAGAGAGAGAGAGAGAGAGAGAAGTCAAGAGAGAAGTCAAGAGAGAAGTCAAGAGAGAAGTCAAGATTCATCACAGATCCCTGAAGCATGTATTTTGAAAGAAAGCATGAAACCCTTCAGCCATGTGATGCATAATTAACTCTCTCTCTCACACACACTCACTCTCTCTCACACACACACACACACACACACACACAGTGAGGATGGTACTCAAGCACACATTCTCTTCGCCTCATTTTGACCTGGGGAATGTATGGAATGTTCGTTCCCCGTATCTGACATACACCTACCTGCCGCACACACACACACACACACACACACACACACACACACACACACACACACACACACACGGTGGCATTAAGAGACATACAGTGCAAAGCCTCACCCAAAATTAGTGTCGTAAATTGTCATTTGACTCCAACAGAGCTCTGTGTGTGTGTGTGTGTGTGTGTTGGGGTTGGAGATGTTGAACGTTAAGTGCGCTTACAGACACAGCGATAATCCTGTTGTTATCTGATTATTTATGGATATTGGTAATATGTGAATAATCTGCTTAAGATCTGATAAATTACTCAGGGTTTTTAGCGTAAATATATCGTTAATCTGATATCCGTGTTCTCGTCTATGCCTCAAAATATAGCTTGAAGATGCGCTACGTGCAACTGTGAAACCTCGCGGATAAACATTTACGAGGATTAAAAACCGCGTTAGCAGCATAGCGTTGATTTTGCTTCCCAACAACTGACGAGCTAAAAAAAAAATACGTACGTTAAGAAAATGAAATGTTTCTGAACTATAAAATAGTCGAGTGGTTTCTAAACTGTAGGAGTTAGAGTTAAACTCGCCCAGTGGTGGTTATTCAGTTCGATCAGAGGCTGCGTTCCTCTCCGTCCTCACAGGTGTAACAGGAAACAGGAAGTGGATCTCTGAGATTGCTTTGTGCACCTGATCCGACACGCTGACACTCAGTGGCACTTGCGGTACGACAACATGCCGATAAAAGCAAATACACTTGCCACCTGAACCATGGAGAAGTGTAAAGTTTTCAGAACGGATTGCCGTGATATCGTAAACGGCGTTAAAACGTTGGGTTATGAGAATTCAACAACGATCGTTACTTCTCAAACGAGTAAGGAATCAACCACGCTGTGTCATTCTGTTACAGGAAAATAATCAACAACAAAATGGTGTGATGAAGCGGAGTTACTGTTACCTCTCCGAGGTTTCCTACAAAAGCACTCCTTTTTACTCCTCTTCCGCCACAGCAGCATTATTTATTAATGAACGACACTTTTTGTCCTTTTATAGCTACATTTAAGTTAGTTCCTGTTATCTGTTACGTTGTCAACAGTCGTTCCATCATCCGTCTCTCTATTTTTTAATTTGTTAAATTTTTTTCTAACAAGTCTTTAATAAGACTAAAACAATCGCAGCTTATGTTACTGAGAAAGCACAAAGCGTAAACTCCTCAGTTCTGACTTTTACAAAGTGCTGACACTGGAGACTCCTTCCGTAAATGCAAAATAAAAGATTACACTTTTATTAATATAAATTAATTTATTACACATTAATATAAACCTGCGCTACCGTCGGAGCTGCTGTTATAGGAAATGATTCAACACCTTCTGACCAATCAGAATCCAGACTGTATTGACAGGACTGGAGTGTTTGTGTGTGTGTGTGTGTGTGTGTGTGTGTTTGTTCCTGCTGGGCGTGGTAGTTTATTGCGGTTTACTGTCCTGTTTATTTAAACTCTCTTGGTGTGTGTTCTTGTTTCCTCAGGGTGTGTGTGTGTGTGTGTTGTATGTGTGTGTGTGTGTGTGTGTGTGTGTGTGTGTTGTGTGCACAGTGTGTTAGCTTTTCCTCTGTTTATATCTCACTCTGTCATTCTGTTCTTCAGTGTTGCTTCTCTTCAGCCCTATAGCCGTACATGGCGTCAGGGATAATACACACGTCTCGCGTGTCTCACGCACGTCTCGCGTGTCTCACACAAACACTTGCAGGTCCCTAACATACCGCAGTCATGGAGACTGATGCCCCGCCCACGCGTACATGGATAAAATTCCTGTCCACACCAACGGTTTTTCGGAATATCTCTGTCCACGTGAAAGCGTTGTGAAACCGCTCACGTGACCACGGCAGCAGGTGAGGCGGTGATAGAGTTCCATACTCATTTCACGTAACACGTTAATAGCTGCGAACTGAGCAGGAGGAACGGAGGAACACCAGCATGGTGAAAAGCTCACTCCTTCACTCAACATCAGTAAGCGTCTTCTGTTCTTCCTCCCTTCCTATCACGCTTCTTTCTTTCTTTCTCTCTTTCTTTCTGTCCTTGCTCTTTCCTTTCTCTTCTCTCTGTCCCCTTTGTTTCTTTTCACAGCAGATGTTATTTTCTCAGGTGTAATTTATTGAAATGTGTTCAGTAAATGATTTTTTTAAAAAGCAGAATAAACATAAAATTATTTACAATCCTCTGACAGTCATGTAATTAATCGCCAGCGGTAATCGTCTGCGTGAGCTGTACTCTCTCGACTCCAGGTTTTGGTGTTTATCAGACTCTCAGTGTTCTGCTCGTTACGAGAACAGATAAATATTTCATCTTGATAAACCTGTTAAGTACGGGCGACGCGATCCTGTCTGCTCTGTTCTGATGTTCAGCGTGTGAGTTTTCTGTCACCGCTCGGAGCACCAGTCTGCTCTCACGTCAGCTTTTGCCTTTCTTACTGTGAAGGAAGTTGAGAGAATGAGCAGCAGATCTGATCCTGGATCAGTGCTGAGACGTTCTGATGAATGTGAGACTCGGGTGAGAAGCTAAATGATTAAAGAAGGACGCTGTGGTGAAAGAGGAGTGGAAGAGGAAGTAGAAAGTGCTGAATGGATGGAGTGAAAAGGTGGAGAGAAAGGGGAGGGAGAGAGAAAAAGCGAGTGAACAGGTTGGATTTTCCCAGCCTGAAAGCTTTTATCGCGTTCCTCGAGGGAGTTATCGGATTTGCTGCACGCTGCCGAGATCAGAGAGAGAGCGGGGAAGAGAGAGGAGGAGGAAGAACCGACGGAGAACACCTCTCTTTTATCAAACAGGTCCAGACACACACATTCCAGATCCTCAGAAAGAAAAGAGTCGTACTGAAGTGTGTGTCACTGGCTCTTCGTGTGTGCTGGAACTGCTTTACGAACGCTTTCACGTGAGCAGTGTTCAGAGCCCTCTCCGTCTCGGTTCTCGCGCGGTTCTTTAGACAGGCCTCGGCTCCGAGAACGTCCCAGCGACAGTGGACTCTGGTGAGAAAGTGAATCGACTCTGAATCGACTCAGCTGCAGGAAATGAATCCTTCCTTCTTTCTTCCTTCCTTCCTTACTTCTGTCCATCTGTCTGTCCATCCTTTCTTTCTTACACCCTGACTCTGAATCAAAGTGAATCAAACATACCTGGTGTTTTGGGTTGCAGCACTTTTTTTTTTTTTTTATTTATTTCCCCTCCTTCTTCTTTGTCCTTCTTTCCTACCTTCCTTCCCTTCTTTTTTCCTTCACTGCTTCTATTCTTCTGTCCTCTTTCTTCCTTTCTTCCTTTCCACCTTCTTTCTTTTTTTCTTTCCTTCCTTCATACCTTTCTTTCTTCTTTCTCCCCTTCCTTCCTTCCTTCCTTCCTTCCATTTCTGCTTTCTTTCTTTTTCCATAGTCATAGAGTCATGTTCTTGGTCAGATTCTCGTGAAGGTGTTCTGTCTGATCTGTCCGTCTCCGTCTCGATCCTGCTCTCAGGTGACTGACCTACGTGCCTGATCTTCTACACGTTTATATGTACAGTTTATTCTCTCAGATGGAACACGTGAGTACATATGAATTTGTATAAACTGATGTTTAGTTTTGTTCTTGGTAAGTACATCAGCTCAGTGTATCGTAGAGAATTCAACAGACTTTAGCTCATATAGCAGATTTTAGCTCTGATCTGATGCATCTGGAACTTCTGCTGGTAAATGATCTGGACAGTCGAAAGTAAAGAGGACGGCCTCGCTGGAGTACTGTACTGTAATTCTCACTCATTAGAGGAGCATGAGCTGAGGATTGCCGTGTGTGTGTGTGTGTGTGTGTGTGTGTGTGTGTGTGTGTGGTTGCTATCTGATGATGTACAAGCACTCGCAGGTGTCGCTGTCAGTCGTTTTCATCTTAGCACCTGTTACTATAGTAACATTGTCACAACACGTTTGTATAAACTCCTGCACATCAATCTTCAAGAGAGACAGACAGAGAGAGAGAGACAGAGAGATTAGAGATGGACAGAGACCGAAACAGAGGGACAGTGAGAGAAAGGGAGAGAGAGACAGTGAGAGAGAGAGACAGTGAAGGATAGCAAGAGAGACAGACAGTGAGAGAGAGAGG
>CM041004.1:2272670-2291510 GCA_022985145.1 Pangasius djambal
AATATGTCATGGAGTAAAAATACACATGGACGCACAAGACGCGATACACACCCGTATGTGTGTGTGTGTGTGTGTGTGTGTGGACACTCCTTCTATGGTGGCCTTATATAATTGTTTTGTAATTATTGTGTGTGTGTGTGTGTGTGTGTGTGTGTGTGTGAGAGAGAGAGAGAGAGTGGAATGAGGTTCAGCTGTTGCTCAGGTCATGTGGTGTGGGGGGGCGTGGACAGGAATAGCAGCCCAGGGTTAACGCAAATTTCCATCACCCACCCTGGTGTCACTCCCTCCCTTCCTCCACCTCTCCTCTTTCTCTCTCTCTCTTTCTATTTTTCTGTTTCTCTCTATCTATGTATCTCTTTCCCTCTTCTGTCAGACTCTCTACGTCTATCAAAACAACAAACTGAAAAATGTGTTAAATCTCCCTCTTTCTGTCTCTGTCTGTTTTTTCTCTGTCTATCCTTCTTTCATTCTTTCTCGGATGCCTGTGACACACAGACACCAGTTGGTGTTTGCCGTCTGTTTCTCTCTTTCTGTTTTTCATGAATATATTAAGACATGCTGATTTAACTCTGTGTGAGTGTGTGTGTGTGTGTATCAGTGTCAGTGTCAAGTGGGTTTGCAGTGATGTAGTTTCCACTTTCGGTCTGACTCCATATGTGTGATATGATTATTGCTTTGCGTGCGTGTGTGTGTGTGTGTGTGTGTGTGTGTGTGTGTGTGTGTGTGTGTATGTGTGTGTGTGTTTGTGTGTGAGTGCATGTATTTAAGCCTTTGTGAAGACCAAAATCAATCAAATGTTCTCACACTGTGCCACAATCTTTTAGTATACTTTAGTGAACCAAAAGCTTCGCTGATGTTCTTCATACTTGTGTATATGTCTGTAAACAAAGGAAAAAAATCAGCCATACATGGTCAAGCGTGCTTTCGATGCATTTACATTTAGCCACGCCCACAAAACTTGGAGCCGGAAATAAGAAAAAGGCGACTAAACAGTAAGGGCGTGTCTTAAGTGTGAGATGCGCTAAATCTTCCAGTAACGCAGCTCAGCCATTGCAGCCGACACGCACTGTAGCTGTTCCAGGTTTTGTAGGGTGCCATTACTTTTGCACTAACCGATAGACAGTCTTATGTGTTTTAAATCAAGTCATTACTGTGAAACGACGGAACGTTCCACGAAATGTGCATTAAATTGGTGTGTAATTGAAATTAGTGATTTTAAACTTGACGGCGTAATCCGATTGTAAAGTCGCACGACAATTATACCTTCACGTTAGTCACGTGTGTTTCATGAAAACCACATTTCCTGGGTTATTTCGAATTACGAATGCATTTGTTTGTGTACTGTCTGAAATGCGTTCGATACAAAATGATAGCTAGCACAGTCAGGAAAGTTCAAATGTCCTCATAATCACCACGGTGTGTGTGTGTGTGTGTGTGTGTGTGTGTGTGTGTGTGCGCGCGCGCGCGCATGTATAATTTGATTACACAAGTGACCAGTCACCAACTTGGCTCATGACACAAAGTGTGTGTGTGTGAGAAAATAGAAAGGAATAAAATAATGTAGAACTGACTGTGTGTGTGTGTGTGTGTGTGTGTGTGTGTGTGTGTGTGTGATTGACGTATCGACTTGACAGGAAGTCTGAGTGGGTGGTTTGCTTGTCAGTGAGATTAAATCCCTCCGTGTTTCTCAGCAGACCTCGCTGTGTGGGTGAGAACGTGACGGAGAGAACGACGTCTCTGTCACGTCTTTGTCCTTGCTACGCATTATTTAGATTTATTTATATTTTGTTGCTCACCGCATGCCTCATATTTTTTAAAGCAGTTCTGTAATTTGCAGACCTTGCCAACTAACAAGTGTGTAGCTAACATCAGTTAACAATATTTAACTCTGTGGAAGGAGTCTCCAGTGTGAGTAGGTTGTAAAGTTTCCGAGCGCTGGACTGTTTTCAGGACAGTTTCTCGGGGACGTGACAAGCTTTTGTCTGATTTGCGAGATTTGTGTTGATCAGATGATAAGAGTGGAGTAAAATTTGATTAGTCTGAACCAGATGCTTAAGTATTGGCGTATAGACCGTTAATGATCGATTAAGTGTTTAATAAGTTTAAGAAAAAAAAAAAAATTATTCTTGTAGCACAAACAAATTGGTTTGATTTTTTTTTTTATCCATGTTGTTGTTTTGACCGGGAAGTTCAGCTCTCTGCTGACTGTGATTTGTGCTGCGTGTGGTAGTTTCACATCAGCTCGTGATTTTCGCTCTCTTTACACTTGTGTGTGTGTGTGTGTGTGTGTGTGTGTGTGTGTGTGTGTGTTGTGGACGTGTTCTGTTTTTCAGAGCTCACGCTGGCCCCTTTGCACTAGTTAGAACTCCAGCCACTGAAGAGGTAAGAAATACATACGCATACTCTATATGTGCCTAGAGTGTGTGTGTGAGTGTGTGTCTGTGCGTGTGTGTGTATGTGTATATGTGCGTGTGTGTGTGTGCGTGTGTGTGTGTGCTCAGTTTGTTTTTGGATTGTTTGCTTTATGTCAGCTGTGCTTGTTCACACAGGAATTATGAGCAGCTGGAACAGGGTCATGTGTGTGTGTTTGTGTAGGGGTGGGTGTTGAGTTCTAATTTGCAGTGTGTGTGTGTGTGTGTGTGTGTGTGTGTGTGTGTGTGTGTGGGTGTGTTGTACATATTGTTTCCAGACCATTTTATTTACACTTGAGTGAGCTGCCCACCTGTAAAACTTCAGCACAGCTCTTTACTCTTAAAGTGGCCGTGAAATCTGAAGCAGTGTTTCAGAGCTTTTTCTACAAGTCTCTTGGCACTGTGGCCATCTACAGAGGCCACGCCTCCTTCCTCTCTTACTGTGACTGACAGCTACAGAGGCCACGCCTCCTTCCTCTCTTACTGTGACTGACAGCTACAGAGGCCACGCCTCCTTCCTCTCTTACTGTGACTGACAGCTACAGAGGCCACGCCTCCTTCCTCTCTTACTGTGACTGACAGCTACAGAGGCCACGCCTCCTTCCTCTCTTACTGTGACTGACAGCTACAGTGGCCACGCCTCCTTCCTCTCTTACTGTGACTGACAGCTACAGAGGCCACGCCTCCTTCCTTTTACTGTGACTGACAGCTACAGAGGCCACGCCTCCTTCCTCTCTTACTGTGACTGACAGCTACAGAGGCCACGCCTCCTTCCTTTTACTGTGACTGACAGCTACAGAAGCCACGGCTCTTTTCTCGTTCACAGGGACTGATAGGCAGAGGCCACGCCTCCTTCACAAGAACTGACCTTCTCTGTGAGACTTATTTTAGCCGAGTCAGTGTTTCGTATTAGCACACTGAGATTAGCTGAACTAGCTGCAGTGTACGTTCCTGCTCAGCAGTGAGTTAGCATGTCAGTGCAATGTTTACGCTGCTGTGCTTATGCTAAGTTAATGTTTCTGCTTGGGACTGAGCTAGCACTGGAGTTATAACCGTTGGGCCAGCGCTGTTAGCATCTCACGGCTAATCAGTGCTAACTGCGAGGGGATAGAACGCTCAGTCCTTGGTTGCTGTCGGTTACAGTCCCCTGGAATGTTTTCACAGTGTGGTGTTGGCTGATATTACTGTGTGTGTGTGTGTGTGTGTGTGTGTGTGTGCTTTTGCAGATGGATGAGGATTTTCAGCCACAGAGACTGCGTGTGAGAACAGATTACATTTCCCTGATATTCTTTTTCTTACTCACGGACACGTGACTCGGTAAACTGCTGATGTAGCGCTCATATTGTGATCGAGGAAACTAATCAACAACAGCGCGGTGTGATGATTGCAAACAATCGTTCCCTCAGCAGACTCTCTCTTTCTTTCTAAGACAAAAAAAAACTGCAGAAACAAGAAGCTGCAAAGGGTAAACTCTTCTGTCCTGATGATGTCAGAAAACTTGAAATTGACTGTTACAGGGAAATAATTTAACGCTTTCTGTCCAATCAGAATCCAGAATTCTGTTCAACAGAGATGACGTATAGCGTTTCTGTGTTTTCCCATTTTCGTTTCAAAACAAACAAAAAACAAACGACACACACAGACCCAGGCAGCTTGCAGTATTTAGTTTTTTTTTTTTTTTTTTTTATGTGCAAATTCAGTATTTACATAAAAACAGATGGAGGGAGATTGCACTAGTGTGTGTTAGCAGGGTGAGTGCAACGGTCTGAGTTAAACGCCGAAGAACGGAGGCGACGATTGCATCGCTAAATGAATAAACAAGCGACAGAAATCAGAATAAATGATCAGTGAAGGTGTGTGTGTGAAAGTGTGAAAGAGTGTGTGTGTGAGTATAGGTGCTTTTCACGATGCTGTTGCGAGCTCATATTTGCTTCTTTGTCTCTGGTGATTATAAGTAAGGTTCTTGGGGAAACTCTTAAATCCCCTCAGGAATGTGTGTGTGTGTGTGTGTGTGTGTGTGTGTGTGGGTGGGTGAGTGGAGTAAAGATTTATCACTGAGTAGTTTTTGAAAGCACACAGCAGGACTGTGCATGAGATAAAAGCTCGGTGCGTCGTGCTCCAACACGAAACCAGTTCCTTTACACTGCTGTTAATGATTAATGCCATGAATTACTAAACTCTCAGCCAGAGATACAGATCTACAACACACACACACACACACTCTCTCTCACACACACACACACACACACACACACACACACAGTCACACAGTCCTCTCTGTGTGTATGTTTGGGGTTGTGTAAAGTATCAGCAGCTCATTAAGATTTGCTGTTAATCACACATTATGTATTTGACGGTTGATTATGTAAGAAATAAAACACTCCGTGTCATGCCGTTATAGGGAACTAATCAACGACGGTATCGTGCGACGAACACCCTAAAGCCGATTATTTTCCAATAACAGCACATGACTGCATGAGTGTTTTATTCCTCTTACACCACAGTCATTTTTAAAAAAATTTTTTTTTTTTTATCCATTTATAGTTGCATTCGATGTTGTGCAACAGATTGTCGCGCTCCCGAGAAACCACGAAGCGTAAACTCCTCGGTCCTGAAGATGTCGGGGGGGAAAAACAAGTTACAGCTTTACCTTTGACACTGGAGACTCCTTCCGTAAATGTCTCCTTATAGAAAACTTCATATTGACATAGCAACGATTACACGATCTCGCTGAATGAGGCGTTACTATGGAAACGGTAACGAATTAGAACCAGCGCGTTAATATAGACCCGCACCACCGTCAGAGCTGCTGTTGGGGAAAATTAACCAACACCTTTCCGACCAATCAGAACCCGGAATTCGGCTGCGCCGTGGTGTGAGGAAGGAATATCTTATCGCGATGTGTGAAGACACGTATACAGTTGGTACGAACAAATAATCTTCCATTCAGCACATTGTTACTGCGAACGAACGACCGAATCTGTCTGCGTCATAAATTTTCTGATGATTTCTTACGTTTAAATTCTACGTTTTTTTTTTTTTTTTTTTTTTTTTTTTTCCCCTCTTAAGATGATTGAAGACGTAGGGAGGAGAGGAAGGACGATGGCCGACAAGAGGCAGATCTTCACGGAGATGAGTGAGTGCTCAGATTTCACTTCACTAACTCGTCCCTGATCTCACTGGAAAGCCGGGAATGTACTCGATTTATATGAGTTTACGCACAGTGTAAGCGACCGCGCTTATCCTGTGATTATTCAGTGTATCCGTAAAAAAATAAAAAAATAAAAAAGTCGCGTAAGAAGGTGCAATAAATACAACGCTATTTCCGTAACAAGTCGCCTGAAGACATTAGATCTGATCGCTGATCACGGACTTGTGCACCAGGTCTGGGTGATATACATCACGATATATAATATAGCTAACGGAACAATTGTAAAAAATAAAGAACTGGTAAACTGATGTTTATGGATATTTTGATTTAATGCCTACAACAATAAATCCTAACATTTGAAAAGGAGGAAAAAAAAAAATCTAACATACAATTTTAAAGATTTAGAAAAAAAGACATCAAATAATGTGCTTTGTTTCAGTACGTAATTGTTAAAAAACATTTTTTCAAAGTTATTAAATGATATCTGACGAAAGTGTCTAGCGAAATAACTGATCACGATAAATATTATATCGTCACATGACCTAGCACCACTGTGTACTTTTCTAGACTGTTTTTTGAGTATTAACATTAAATAATTTACTTATTTTTGAGTTTAGCTTTTGAGTTACGCAAACCTCTGGTGTAGCCGTCGAAGCTAGCAAAAAAAAAAAAAAAAAAGCTTCGGAATCTTCTATATTAGTAAATTGTTGAAATTTTTTTTTTTTTTAAATTTGAGACGCAGCCCATAACAATTAGAAAGACGTCAGAAAGTTTTAAGAGAGAAATTGACGATTTGTTTAACAATAGTTTGCATGAATTTGCTAAACAGGTTGACATGGTAACCGTGTTGGCTCGGACCCGCCCTCTATTGGCCACTGTATTATTATTATTTTTTTTACTATTTAGTTTTTATCCAAAACAGATGAGGATGTGAACAACGCTGCTTGTGTCGCCGCTGTCTTAGCAAGCATGATCTCCCGCCTGACTGTTATGGAAGCAGCATTGCATGCTGGGTATTGTAGTATTTCACTGTGCAATGAGAGCGTTTTATATTTGGTTGTTTCAGAAGCGCAGAATTTCGACTTGATCCGGCTCTCTACATATCGCACAGCCTCCAAACTCCGCTTCGTCCAGAAGAAATGCAACCGTGAGTACGACCGTAAAAAACACCACAGCGCTGTGATGTTTCCGATTTTTCAGGAAAATGTTCAGATTTTTGGTGAAACTGCATCTATAACACGCCTTTTCGTGAACTGTGGTAATAAAATGATTACAGAAAAATGATTTATTTTTGAAGGTTGATTTATCACATTGATTATTGTTGGAATAAATACATTTTATCTTTTTATTTTTAAAGAGAAAAACAGTGAAGACATGATATTTCCAGCAACGTCCTTCTCTTGAGAGCGGCTTCACAGTGAAATAAATGTTTTAACAAAAAAAAAAAAAAAAAGCCTAGATATTTGGTTTTATTTATGCAAATTGTCACACATTTAATTAGGTGAAGCCTCATTTGCATTAATAAATATTTAATAGTATAATTTTTTTTATATTACCAGTACACAAAACTCTTCACACCAGATTTTTTTTTTATTTTTAAATCTTCCATTAAATGACAGAATTATTATGTTTGTGTCATTAATTCTTATTCATTGTCCTTGTGTATTATAGGTGATATTTTTATATCAAATAACTGGAAGATCTGTAGAACACGATTAAAAATGACGGTTTTAACCGTAGTCTCGGCGAAAGTGTATTAAGTGGATGAGAAAAGCCGTTTGGGAAAACGGACTTCCGGGCCGGAATGCTCGTTTGTGTTTGGACACGCCTCCTGCCAGTCATTTTAGAGACACTCTTTGGGTTACTGTATGTCCTGGGGGCGGAGCTTCATAAACGTGGGTTGGCTCAAGGAGTAAAATAAATCATGTGCATATCGAGCGCACGTTCTTAACCGTTACGGACGTATTATTAAAGAGTGCCTTTAATTATTTATTGCGAGCGGTATTGAATGTTTCAGTGCACCTGGTGGACGTGTGGAACATGATCGAGGCGTATCGGGACAACGGCTTGAACACGTTGGAGCACAGCACCGAGCTGAGCGTGTCCCGGCTGGAGACCATCGTCTCGTCCATCTACTACCAGCTCAACAAGCGTCTGCCCACCACCTTCCAGATCAACGTCCAGCAAAGCATCAGCCTGCTGCTCAACTTCCTGCTGGCTGCACACGACAGGTCCGCGTACGCCTGCACGCCACCTAGCTGCGTATGCGCGTCACGTCAGCGTACAGTGGTGTCCGAAAACTTTAATACTAAATGAAAACTTTACTCAGACACACACACACACACACACACAGAGTTAGTTACTGAGGAAATTTTTTACGTGCGTCGCCTAGGCGTGTACGCACGTCACCTTGCTGTAGATGCACGTCACGTCAGCGTATTTACTTTGAATCGCTTTTCACGTTAAGTCTGTAAGATCATGTATGTCAATGATGTCAGGTATTATAGGTTACTAATGTATAAAGGTGTCCGAAAACTGATGGGACGGTCCCAAAAATGCTACACCACCTGGTTGACTTACACTAATGTGTGTGTGTGTGTGTGTGTGTGTGTGTGTGTGTGTTAGAGGTTTATAATGCAGACCTGGCTTTATTTTAATTGCTGTATTGGATGAAGTGTGTGTGTGTGTCAGAAAGGTTAAGTGAAGCTGTATATGCTGTGTGACAGTGATCCTGACTGTAAAGTGTGTGTGTGTGTGTGCGTGTGTGTGTGTGTGTGTTGCAGTGATGGCCAGGGGAGCGTGACGGTGTTCTCCATTAAGGTCATGCTGGCTATACTGTGTGGAGGGAAGATTGTGGATAAACTGCGCTGTGAGTGTTTCCTTCCTGTCAATCACAACACAACGCGTATGAAGCAGCGTCGCCCCCTAGTGCACAACCTACACAATGACTTACTTTAAAATGTGTCTTATCTTCCAGCTGGGGGTGAAATAATTCACTAAAATGGCTGTTTAATCTGCTCCTGCTGTAAACTCTACCGTCACTCCGAGCAGCTTTATCATACACAGCTTTCAAACACACACACACGACAACGACAGTGCTCTGTTTCTGGCTAAGCAACATTTCACATTTTATTTAATTTTCTGGCTCGCTGCCTTTCCTCACAGCCACCTTTACTCTCTCTCTCTCTCTCTCTCTCTCTCTCTCTCTCTCTTTTAGCTTATAACGAGAAAATGTTAAATGCTGATAATTAGTGGTGACAAAGCATTATATCACGATTCTCAAAGACGTTTCTGCGATATTTAACAAAATTCCAGCAGAACAAGATAAAATAAATTAACATTGGAAAAAAAGGAAAAATACAGTTTTAAAGATTTTTAAAGATCATTATTTTTTTACAAAGATTTAATATTTTTTCCTTTAATTATCACCACTGTTTTGTGTTTTTAAATGGTCAGGTGAACTGCCTTTGTATCGCAGGCTGTTTTAATGCACATTGTGTTCTGTTTGAAAGAGAGACCAGTGTTGTATATGAAGTTGTGTGTGTGTGTGTGTGTGTGTGTGTGTGTGTGTGTGTGTGTGCGCGCGTTAGATATTTTCTCTCAGATCTCCGACTCTCACGGTGCGATGATTCTCTCCAAGTTCGACCTCTTCCTGATGGAGGCACTTAAAGTGCCGAGCGCAGTGTTCGAGGGTCCGTCCTTCGGCTACACACAACACTTCGCCCGCTCCTGCTTCCCACAACAGGTACACACACACACACACACACACACACACACACATCCAGGATATGATGATGTACACAATTCTGGGCACCAAAATGGCTAAAATGTGCGTGTGTCTGTGTGTGTGTGTGTTTAACAGAAGAAGGTGATGTTGAACACGTTTCTGGACACGATGATGGCTGATCCTCCTCCTCAGTGTCTCGTCTGGTTGCCCCTCATGCATCGCCTCGCTAATGTGGAGAACGGTATCTCTCTCTCTCTCTCTCTCTCTCACTCTCTCTCTCTCTCATGCACACACGCACACTTGACAACACCAACGTTGCTTTCACTTTTTTCTCTTGCTCTCTGTCTCTCTCCTTCTCTGTCTCCCTCTTCCTTTCTTGCTCTTTTTCTCTCTTGTTTTATGTGTCTCTCTTGCGCTCTCTCTCTCTCTCTCTCTCTGTCTCTCTCTCTGTCTCTCTCTCTCATTCTTTGTCTCTCTCTCTTCCTCTTCTGTCTCTGTTTCTATGTGTCTCTGTCTCTCTCTGTCTCTCTCTCTCTGTCTCTGTCTGTCTCTCTTGCTCACTCGCCCATTTCTGTCTTGCTTTCCGTCTCTTTCGCTCTCTCGCGCTCTCTGTCTCTCTCACTTGCTCTCTTGCTTATTTTTTTTTTCTTGCTCTCTGTCTCTCTCTCTCTCTCTCTCTCTCTCTCTCTCTTCAGTCCTCCACCCGGTCAGCTGTTCGTATTGCCGCAGTGAGAGCATCGTTGGTTTTCGGTACCGCTGCCAGCAGTGTTTTAACTACCAGCTGTGTCAGACGTGCTTCTGGCGTGGTCATGCCAGCGGAAACCATAGCAACCAGCACCAAATGAAGGAGCACTCGTCCTGGGTGAGGCTCCATTATCCATTACAGTCCATTACAGTCCATTACAATCCATTTACAGTCCATTTACAATCCACCACCAAAAGCTCTCATCCCATTAGTTATAGAGCACATGTACACTGCTAGAAGGTGTTATTACAGTGTTATTACAGTGTGAGGAACTTACAGTACACTATTCAGTAAATCTAGTAATTACCAGAGGTGCCAATATTTATGGTTTAACCGTAGCATTTACGATGTTTGACCAGTTGCTATTGCGATACAGAAGACACCTGGATTTTTTGGGTCAAACTGAGTTATTCCTCTCGGTCTACTGGGATTTTCTTTAGACTAAACATTAGTTTGCTTTGTGTGATTTTGTGTGTGTGTGTGTGTGTGTGTGTGTGTGTGTGTGTGTGTGTGTGTGTGTTGCAGAAATCTCCTGCCAAGAAGTTGGGCCGTGCCATTAGTAAATCGTTTGGGTGTGTACCGAGCCGAGAACCCCCTCACCCCATCTACCCTGAGGACCCGGAGAGACCACTCGACCTCTCAAACATTGTGTAAGAGTGTGTGTGTGTGTGTGTGTGTGTGTGTGTGTGTGTGTGTGTGTGTGTGTCTGGAGTCTCTGTCTTCCGCTCTCTCTCTGACTTTACCTCTATCTCTTTCACTATCTCTCTGTCTCTATCTGTTTTTATCCCACTCTGTTCCTGTCATGCTCGCTCTCTCTCTCTCTCTCTCTCTCTCTCTCTCTCTCTCTCTCTATTTCTGTTCCTTCTTTTTCTGTCTCTCTTTGTCTCCGTCTCTTGTTCTCTCTGCCTCGCTTTCTCTGTCTCTCTTTCTATCCTCTCTCTCTCTCTCTCTCTCTCTGTGTAACAATCCTTGTTACATAAAAGTTAATAAGTACCTCTGGATTTTGTCTATATTTTCTAAATGTGTGTGTGTGTGTGTGTGTGCTCTCTCCCCAGTCCACCTCGTCCTGTTCCAAACAACATGACTGTCTCAGCCCCGCCCCCTTCTGGAAGCCCCACCCCCAACCAAAGGTGAGTTAACTTGACCTCGACACCTCATGGTGTGTGTGTGTGTGTGTGTGTGTGTGTGTGTGTGGTTACTGTTTAAAATGCTTTACAGAATTAAAGAAGGACGTGACCGAGGTGACAAAGGCATGATCACATAAAACACTAGTTAATCATTAATACAGGGATTGTGTGTGTGTGTGTGTGTGTGTGTGTGTGTGTGAGAGAGAGAGTGTGTGTGTGTGTGGTGATATTTATGTATGACTTTAATAGCAGTGTGTGTGTGTGTCTGTGTTTGTTGCTTTGTGTATATTGTGTTAACATTTCGAGTTTTGTTCTCATCCATCTGACAAATCATGTGCTCGTTAGTCTGAAGCTGATTGGTTAATGTTTACGTTGAGTATGAGAGAACACACACACACACACACACACACACACACTGCATACTTACAGCTGCTGTGTGTCATTCATCATGTTCGCTGATTTGTTTGTTCTTTGTGTGTGTGTGTGTGTTTGTCCTGTTATTCATTTCATATTGTGTTGTTTTTTTGTGTTTGTCTAAATCGCATGTGCGTGTGTGTGTGTGTGTGTGTGTAGGGTGCAGGGTATAGCTGCTGCTCAGCGTCTGAATGAGGAACACGCATTGATTGCAGCTTATGTGAACAAACTGCAATCGAGCCCACGGTGAGAATGTGTGTGTGTGTGTGTGTGGGAGAGAGACTGACAGTGAGTTAATGAACACGAGAGGCACACACACAATGGATTTTTTTTTTTAACCCAGATCATTCAATGTGTGTGTGTGTGTGTGTGTGTGTGTGTGTGTGTGTGTAGTGCTGTGGACAGTCCCAGCCGAATGGACGAGGAACACAAGCTAATTGCTCGATACACAGCCCGGCTAGCGTTGGACCCTTGCAACAATGCTGTAAGACAGACACACACACACACACACACACACACACACACACAAACAACAACAACATGCAAATTCTGTGAATGTAACTTAGCTCAATTGTCTGACTTTTAATCTTGTCACTGCAGACACGATAGCGTATTAGAAAGAGCGCATGTGATTTGCAGCTGCACGACTGTCAGAGCTGCTGTTCTGGAAAACTAATCAACACCTTCTGACCAATCAGGATCCAGAATTCATGTAAATGACGTGCTCTGTTTTCTCAGAGATCTCCACACCTGGACTTCGACAGTAACAAGCATCAACGACAGCTCATAGCAGAACTGGAGAACAAAAACAGGTACACGCTCGCCGTTGATGATTTCTCTAGAACAGTGTGACACGGAGTGTTTAATTCTGTACGTAATGGCGTGTGTGTGTGTGTGTGCGCGCGCGTGTGTGTGTGCAGGGAGATCTTGCAGGAGATCCAGCGGCTGCGTTTGGAGCACGAGCAGGCGTCCCAGCCCACTCCGGAGAAAGCTCAGCAGAACCCCACGCTGCTGGCTGAACTGCGGCTGCTCAGGTCACACTCGCGCTTCTCACACACACACACACACACACACACACACACACACACCTCGACACACTCAGTTTGGAGACTTGATGTCTCTTTCGTCACACTTTCCTAGTAGAGCTGCTATAACGTAAGTGAGAACCTGTTTCACAGACATTGTACAACAATAAATGTAGCAATAAACGGATAAAAAGTATGACACATCGTTCTTTAATACATAGAAAAATGACTGGTGTGAGAGGAATAAAGCAAGTGTCTCTCTCACAGAGACGAATCTGTTTCTCTCTTTCTCGCTCTCTATCTGTCTCTCTCCATCTTCTCTCTCTCTGTCCCTGTCTCACTCCCTTGCTCTCTTTCTCTCTGTCTCTCTCCTTCACCCTCTCACTGTTTCTCTTTCTCTCTCTCTCAGAAAGAAAAAGGGGCTAAACGATCTCTCACCTTCTGTCTGTCTATCTCTCTCTAGCTACTTTCTCTCACTTTCTCTCTCCATCTCTCGTTCTGTCTCTCTCTATTTCTCTTTCTGTCTGTCTCTCACACACTTTCTCAGTCTCGCACACACTCTCTGTCTATCTCTCTCACTCTCTCTTCTGCTGTGTCTCTCTGTTTCTCTTACTCTCTCTCACTGTTTCTCTTTTTGTCTCTCTCCTTCACCCTCTTTTGCTCTCTCTTTTTCTCGGTGTCTGTGTCTCTCTCACTCTTACTCTCCGTCTCTCTCTCTCTGTCTCTGTCGCAGGGGACGGTAACAGTAACTCCGCTTCTTCACACCACCCCAACGTTGATTATTTTCCTTAAACAGGTTGTTTTATTCTTTACATAATGGTGTGTGTGTGTGTGTGTAGGCAGAGGAAGGATGAGCTGGAACAGAGGATGTCTGCTCTGCAGGAGAGCAGGAGGGAGCTAATGGTGCAACTAGAGGGACTGATGAAACTACTGAAGGTATACACACACACACACACACACACACACACACACCAACATTAGACAGCCACTAGAGGGCAGTATCTCTCTTTCTCTGTTTTTGTTTTGCCTTTCACACCTCATTCTCTCTCTTTCTACCTCTCTGTGTTTCTTCTCACACGTCTCTGAATAACAGGCTAGATCATTCCTGTCTTCTTTCATTCGTTTTTCCTCTCTCACTCTGTTCTTTTTCTTCTACTTTTGTGCTGCATGCTGTAGGAAGAGGAGCAGAAACAGGCTGTAAGTTTCCTCACCCTGATTGTGTGTGTGTGTGTGTGTGTGTGTGTGTGTTGGCATGTGATTCAAATGTGTTTGTTTGTGTTCTTTAGCTCTGCACAAGTGCTAAGTACCAGTAGCTAATAAACACTTTATTGCTGTGTGTATAATGGTGTGTGTGTGTGTGTCTGTGTGTGTGTCTGTGTGTGTGTCTGTGTGTCTGTGTGTGTATTGCTTGTTTCTCAGGCCCAGGCAGCAGGCACTCCTCAAACTTCTCCCAGCCACGCCGCCTCTCGTCCAATCCCCATGCCCGTTCGCTCCACAGGCTCCACGCCCACGCACACTGGCCACGCCCCCTCCCATGTGCCTCAGGACTCTCTGGCTGGTGTGGGCGGAGACGTGCGCGAGGCTTTTGCTCACGGTGAGAAGGAATGAAAATATTCTTTATTACTTCATTATTGCTGTCTCTCTCTCACTGTCTCTCACTGTAATCTGTCTGTCTGTCTCTCTCTCCCTGTATCTCTCTTTCTCTATCTGTCTCTCTCTTGCTGTCTCTATCTCATTCTCTCTGTCTCTCACTCTCTCTTTCACTGTCATTCTCTCTGTCTTCCTCTCTTGCTGTATCTCACTCTCTCTGTCTGTCTCTGTCTGTCTCTCTCTCACTGTATCTCACTTTCTCTGTCTGTCTGTCTGTCTGTCTGTCTCTCTCTCTCTCTCTCACCATCTCTGTCACTCTCAATCTCTGTCTGTCTCTCTCTCGCTATCTTTTTCTGTCTCTATCTCATTCTCTCTGTCTTCCTCTCTTGCTGTCTCTTTCTGTCTCTGTCTCGCTCTTTCTCTCTGTCTCTTTTCATCTCTCTCACTCTCGCTGTCTCTCTCACTCTGTCTCTTTCTGTTTCTCACTCAAATTCTCTCACCCTCTGTGTCCCATCTCTTTCTCTCTCTTTCTCCCTCTCTCTGTGTAACTCTCTCTTTCTCTCACTAACCCTCCCTGTGTAATTGTCTCTGCCTATTTCTCTGTCATATTCTCTCTCTTGCTCTCTGTCTATTCATCTCTCTTCCTCTCTCTGTCTCTATCTTATTCTCTCTCTCTCTGTTTTAGGAGCACGCAGAAACCTGCGTAATGATCTTCTCGTGGCAGCCGACTCCATCACTAATACCATGTCCTCCTTAGTCAAGGAGCTGCACACTGGTAAAAGAACACACACACACACGCACACACACTGAAAACTCTAACTCTTGAACTGGAACACACCACACTGAACTTCAAACACAGTGCTGACTGATTTATGCAAATACAGCTTATCCACAAAACGTCTCACTCCTGCGTTCTGTGTTTGTGGGTGTGTAGAGGAAGATGGAGTGGAGGAAGACGTGAGACTGCGGAATGGAAAAGACAGAGGTACACACACTCCACACACTCCACATTTACTGTAAATATATTATTAATATCTCCAAGCCACTTCACATATACATCACTTTACACTACTGATATTACAGAAACATCTTCAGAAACATGATTGTCATCTGGAACATGTCCTGAAAATGACTATACTGGAAAAATTACATACAGTCAGGTCTGGAAGTATTTGGACAGCGACAGAGTTTTTGAGATTTTTGCCTTTATACTCCACCACAGTGGATTTGAAATAAAACAATCAAGATGTGATTGAAGCGTAGACTTTCAGTTTTATTTTAAGAGGTTCCACAAAAATATGGCATTTACCATTTAGGAATTACAGCCATTTTCAGCAAAGTGCCTCCATTTTCAAAGGTATTTGGACAATTGAATTGACAAGAAGTTAATTGAGCAGGTGCGGTCCATTCCCTCGTTACTTCAAAACAAATGAAGCAGATACAAGGTCTGGAGTTGATATCAGGTATTGAGTTGGCATTTGGCAGCTGTTCGACTGGAGCTACCAATATGAAGTCCAAGGAGATCTCAATGCAAGTGAAGGAGGCCATCATTAGGCTGAAAAAACAACATAAATCTATAAGAGAGATAACAAAAACCTTAGGTGTGGCCAAATCAACAGTTGGGGACATTCTTAAAAAGAAAAAAAGCAGTAGTGAGCTCAACAACATCAAAAGGCTTGGAAGACAACTAAAGTGGATGATCGCAGAATCCTTTCCTTGGTGAAGAAAAACCCCTTCACGACATCAAGAATACAAGAAGTCAAGAATACTCTGGAGAAGGTAGGCGTATCATTGTCAAAATCTACAATCAAGAGTCACTTCATGAATGTAAATACAGAGGGTTTACAACAAGATGCAAACCGCTGGTAACATTCAAGAACAGGAAAGCCAGATTAGACTTTGCCAGAAAACATCTAATAAAAAAAAAAGCCTCCCATGCTCTGGAATAAGATTCTTTGGACTGATGAAACCAAGATTAACTTGTACCAGAACGATGGGAAGAGAAAAGTATGGTGAAAGAAAGGAACAGCTCATGATACAAAGTATACCACATCATGTGTCAAACATGGTGGAGGCAGTGTTATGGCATGGGCATGTATGGCTGCCAATGGAACGGGCTCACTGGTGTTTATTGATGGTGTGACTGCTGACAGAAGTAGCAGGATGAATTCTGAGGTGTATAGGGCTATACTCTCTGCTCACAATCAGCCAAATGCTACAAAACTGATAGGACGCCGCTTCACGGTGCAGGTGGATAACGACCCTAAACATACTGCGAAAGCAGCTCAAGACTTTTTGAAGAAATGGAATATTCTTCAATGGCCAAGTCCATCGCCTGATCTCAACCCAATAGAGCTGCTTTTCACTTACTGAAGACAAGACTGAAGGCAGAAAGACCCACAAACAAGCAGCAGCTGAAGGTGGCTGCAGTGACGCCTGGCAAAGCATCTCCAGGGAGGAAACTCAGAATCTGAGTTTTGAGAACATGGGCTCCAGACTTCAGACCGTCATTGACTGCAAAGGATTTTCATCCAAGTATTAAAATTATGGTTATATTTACAATTATATTACTTTGTCCAAATACCTTTGAGCCCCTGAAAATGGAGGTATTTTGCTGAAAATGGCTGTAATTCCTAAATGGTAAATGCCATATTTTTGTGGAAACTTTTAAAATAAAGCTGAAAGTCTACACTTCCATCACATCCTGATTGTTTTCTTTCAAATCCACTGTGGTGGTGTATAAAGGCAAAATCACAAAAACGCCACCGTTGTCCAAATACTTCCGGACCTGACTGTAAATATATGACTATATGGGGGAAAAATGATGCAGTATATATTAAAATTGGCTGCAAACTACAAGAGCAGTTCATAAATAACTCAAGTTCTGGCTCCGTGCTCCAGGGTAGTGTCTGTGAAATGAAGTATTGACTGCACCATTAAAGTCTGTTTCCTACCCAAAGACTTCGAGTACAATAAAGAAATCATCCACATAACAAAAAACAAGTTGCGCAAATCTTCAGGTTTCATCATGCTCCGCTCGCTTGTACTTTTCACACTTGTATTTCTTTTTTTTATTCCTGGACTTGGTGCGGTTTGAGCCCAGAGTTTGGTACGTTTGCCGAAGTGTGAATTCCGTTCGCGATCCAGAGAACCGATCCTGGGTCCTCGTCATCCTCTTGGTGGTCCTAGGTCCGCGTCAGGCGTGGGAGCTATCCGCACTCGACGCCGCATTCCGAGTAACGTGATTGGTTCAGACTCACGTTACTTCCTGTATCTACTTTTGTGTTGCTAAGAACAGGATTCCTTTGGTTACTGATATATAAAAACCAGAACTTCTACAAGACCGGAGCGCTGTACTTAACTCACATTTGTGGTGCGAGCGCTTGCACTGGGAGCATCACGAAACGCGTGTGACGTCTCGAAGTCATTTTTTACACATAGCACGACTAAAAATATTCAAAAGGTGCCGTTCTTCATCGCTTGAGTATTGGTACGAACTGAAAACATTTTAATAATAATAAAAACCAGCAAACAGATGAAGCTAGCAGCGACTATTTTGCAATGCACAGAAGTAATGTTCGGGATCGTGCACTCGATCCGCCGTTCGGAAAGAATTCTTCAATGTGAACGCAAACCTGTGTTTATAAGCCCCGCCCCCAAACAATCCCAGAATTGCTCCTGAGGCATTTGTTCTGCAAAAAATAATAACCATATTGAACCAAAGTGACCACGAACCAAAGTAATATAAATTTGGCGTCGGGTCACTTAAAAAAAAAAAAAAAAAAAAAAAATTCGACACAATTCTTTCAGATGTTTAATATCATCAGACGAAAGCTAACATTCTGCTCTTTAACCTCCATCGTTATTGATTCAGTTCTAATTAAGTGTCCTGCTGCTTCCAGACGGTAGTGTAGTTAAACCTGTGCTGTGATGTTTACAGCCTATAGCTAGTGTATGTGTGTGTGTGTGTGTGTGTGTTAGTGTGTGTGTGTTAGACAGCTCATTATGCCTTAATTACTTGTTAGTATCAACGAGGGAGCTGTTTATGAGTACGGAGGGGTTGTGTGGGATGTGGAGTGATTTTTTTTCCCCCTACTTATTTCCTGTCTGGTCAGAAGAGAGATCACCCAGCGCTTTATAGTCCAGCCCTGACTGTGAACCAGCCTCATTATATTATATTATACTGTAGAGCAGTCTGTCTTTAACACTCACACACCTCACCGTCTCGCTAATCACGTGCGTGTGTTTTCGGCGTACACTTTAAACAGCATCACAGAATAGAGAGGCTTTTTCGTTTAAGCATGACGTAAAGACTAATTCAGAACGACGTCCGTTATATATTCCCGTCGCAGCACGTCGAGAACCGCGTTATTCCTCTCATAACACGTCAGCAACTGCAAATTTTTTTTTTATTAATAAAAGAACAATGTGGCTTCCTAGTAACCACGCTGTTAAAAGAAATGTGAAGACTGACCGACCCGCGTAGTGTTTTTTTTTTTTTTTTTTTTGGCCATGTATATACTTTTCTGTTTACTCTTACACACTGAGCTGATTTCACTGCTGTTTTGTCAGATTAAACCAAAAGAAAAGAAAAGCTAGTAATGCCAAGTAAGCGTCTCGGACCTTGTCTTGTCTAAAATTATTGCTTTT
>CM041004.1:2291610-2303500 GCA_022985145.1 Pangasius djambal
TATATATATATATATAATCACAATTTTGCCTTGATGACGTGTCTGACACTGTATGATGTCATCTTCCTTTTTCAGCGCACGCTCTGATGCCAGAATTACTCAGATAGGAGGCGTGGCCTAAAACCTGACAGATTATTTCCTCACACGATTCCGTCCTCATTTCAGGTGCGGCGGTTGGACAGGTGAGAGCCACCGTTCAGCAGACTCCACCCAGAGAAATGAAGCGCTCCGTTCACACACCGCTGTCGTCATGATGATGATGATGATGATGATGACGACGACGACATAGACGACGACGACGTAGGAAGAAGCACGACAGTGATCTGGTGGTCTCGCATCAGCCAATCAGAGAAGAGCTTCAGAAGCAACTGTTTATAACTGATTATAATTTTTGAATGGAAGATCCTGTTGTTTTATTTTTTTATTTTTTCCTGTTTAGGTTTGGTTTGTTTGTTTGTTTGTTTGTTTGCTGAATGGCTGTTTCATTAATAAGCTCGGTTTGATTTTGCTGATTTTTGTTTTGTTGTAAGCTATAAAGAAGAAAAAAAAAACTACTGATTAGGCCCCCGTTTTGGACTGCGGACGGAGGACGAGGAGCCGCTTCTGAGTGACGGTTCGAAGGTTTTGCGGTTTGGAGAAAGTATAGAAATGAAGGATGAATGAAGGAGGAAAGAGGGATGAGGTGGGAAAGGTGATGAAGGTGAAAGAGAATGTGATGTGATGTGATGAGTGAATTGTGCATGTCGCTGTTATGTGGTTAAAGAGAGGATTCGTTAGTGTGTGCTGTGTTTAAGGAACGCGACCGAACCATTTTGTGCTGGTAATTAATTAATTTTTTTTTTTTTGGATGTGTTTGTGACTTTATTTATTTTCATTGGACAGCTTTTAAGCTCTTGCAGGTGTACTTGTCAGAGGAGATCTTCATGATCATAAATCTTTGGGCTCCAGGCAAAAACGAAGCCTAGTTTCAGACTAAATCATTATTATTATTATTATTATTATTATTATTTTATTTTTTTTTTTTTTAGTCTAAGGCTAGACTTCATCTGCGACCTGTTTCATTGGGCAGCATGTTAACAGGAAATCAACACCGGTAGGCATCATCATCATCACTGATCGTGTTTATCTTTACTTGAAAACGGATTCTGATCTAGTGGCAGCTATTGTTTTTGGTGCTGAACGCAACTAGACTACTCTTAGTGTGCTTTCACACCTATTAATCCGTTTGCAGAGTCTGAATCAGAGCGAAATTGATTCTTTTGATTCGTTTAGTTTGGTTTGTATTCACATTGAAAAATGTTGTCTGAGGGGCGTGTAGGGCTGAAGACGTCCTTGTAAAACTCTTGTTCAGAAATACATTGATGGATAAATTACCAAGTACCCAAGCATGGAGAACTGGGAGCTGGCGCTAAATAAATGACTGCATATTTCTAGAAATAACTGGTTTAAAACATCAGTGTTTATTTTCTTTTTTTTTTAATTCTTCGATCCACATGGCATATCTGCTGCGCTACAGATCTGTCTCAGTTCAAAGGATGTTTGATTCACTTCCTGCAGTGAATCGATTCCGAGTCGAATCGCTTTCTCACTAGAGTTCGCTTCCTGCAGTGAATCGATTCCGAGTCGAATCGCTTTCTCACTAGAGTTCGCTTCCTGCAGTGAATCGATTCCGAGTCGAATCGCTTTCTCACTAGAGTTCGCTTCCTGCAGTGAATCGATTCAGAGTCGAATCGCTTTCTCACTAGAGTTCGCTTCCTGCAGTGAATTCGATTCAGAGTCGAATCGCTTTCTCACTAGAGTTCGCTTCCTGCAGTGAATCGATTCAGAGTCGAATCGCTTTCTCACTAGAGTTCGCTTCCTGCAGTGAATCGATTCAGAGTCGAATCGCTTTCTCACTAGAGTTCACTTGGACTTCAGGTGGACTGAGGCGGGGAACACACACCAATATTCTGTTCAAACGGACTACGTGAAAGCAATCTTAGCTAGCTAGAAAAAACTTAACAAGTTAGTCTCATAAGCGAAGTCATTTTAATAAGTCATTATAGTCACTTCAGCGATAGAGTTAGCATTTTTGAAGAAACTCTTAATAGAACTGCTTCGAATTGCTGAAACATTGAATACGCTGCCTTTATCTTCGTAGCACGCAAAAATCCCGCCTGCCTTGTGTTTGAAACGCGGTGTTTGGGGAAAAGTAGCCCTCCGAAGTATCTGATCATGGGTTCACTCCTTTTTGCTCGAGTTTGTGTAAATATTAAAAGGTATAGATGGTTTAGTTTTATAGAACTTTATTTTAGGTACAGACATAAAGAAGAAGGACAACGACTGAATATATGTATAGTGTGCCATGAACAGGAGCCGTACCCATGATGCCTCTGTTCGTAGTTTTTACTTAAGCACTGTTCGTAGTTGCTCGCTCGCTCGCTCGCTCTCACACACACACACACACACACACACACACACACACACACACACATATATACATATATATCTGACCTGCTGTGCTGTGTGCTTTTTATACAGGTACATTTGTGTGTGTGGGTGTGTGTGTGTGTGTGTGTGTGGGTGTGTGTGTGAGAGTAAATAATGCTGGACTGTCACTATAATGAAGCTGCCTTTTATTACCCGAGTCTCAAGTGGGATTGTGGGAAATGTATTTTTAGCCTTTATCTGTTATTTGAGCGGAAAAAAAAAAAAAAAATCGCACATAATTCTGCCAAAATGTCTTGCGGTGTTTCCCGTGTGTGTATTCTCGGTTTATAGACTTTATAAAAAAAAAAAAAAAAAAAACAGCTGCGTCTTTTTCTCTTTTCAGTATAATCTTGTTTTACACACACACACACACACACACACATACAGGTCTTACTATACTTATGAGGACCTACCACTGACAGATTTATTAAAGGAGGTAATTAAAGCTATGCTACACTTAAATCTAACCCCGACCTCGATTTTCATCCCCACAAAGGAAACTTAGGAGTTTTTTTTTTTGAGTTGTTCTTGTTCACGATATCATGAAAGAGGTTGTCTCTTATGATCTTTTTTTTTTTTTCCTTTTTCCTTGCAATTGCCAAAAAAAATACTTTTTCAGGCTAGCATGATGTGTTTTAAACATCATCTGGACATAACAAAATATTTGATCATGAAACGCCCAAAAGACAGTCAGATATTTTCAGTTTATGCTTTTCATGTCTAATATAATTCGCTTGTTTGGGTTTTTTTGTTGTATTTGTGTACGTCAGTAACTACATTTTGCTGGGTTTTTTTTTTTTTTGCTATACTTCAAAGTTAACCGGCTGTTGAATATTAGGTACGTTTATATCCTCTGAATAAAACGGAGAAGGAAGGTGCCTCAGAGTGTTCAGCTGCCGAGCGATTGTGAAGTAAAAGAGTGAAAGTAAATAGAGTTTGTAGAGCTCATGATTTATT
This sequence comes from Pangasius djambal, assembly GCA_022985145.1. Taxonomy (NCBI): domain Eukaryota; kingdom Metazoa; phylum Chordata; class Actinopteri; order Siluriformes; family Pangasiidae; genus Pangasius; species Pangasius djambal. The sequence continues at coordinate 2,295,037 of CM041004.1, forward strand.
ACTCAGTGGAATAATGAGTAAATGCAGTCTGGTCAAAGGAGACACTTTTAATAACAGCTGTACAGGAATCTTCGTTTTTTACGCTTTATTCACCTACGAAGCCCTCGTAGTGTGCCATGGGCAGCGTCAGAGTAACTTTCATCCGCTAATCTGAAACCTCAACACTTTATTTCGGTGAGAGAAATGACATTTGCGATGGTGGAACAGGAAATAATTTGTGCCGTTTCATCTTTCATTTTTGCTTCGCCTCATGAAAACAAAAAAAAACAGCTTTTTCCCGGTTTCCACTGAGTACTATTTTTTATTTTATTTTTTTTTAAAATAAATAAATGGAGTTTCTTGTTTGCCTGTGTGTGTGTTTGCGTGTGTGTGTGTGTGTGTGTCAGGTTCGGGGGCTCATGGTGCCGGTAACCATCAGTTTTGTCCTCGTCCTCCTTGAGTCTCATGACCGCCGTACAGACTGTGTTTCATATCAGACGAATCGAATCTGTCTCAGATTTTTCAAATGTATCAAAAATAAATGCTATTTTTAAAAGGAAATGTTTCATTCTCTCTCTCTTTTTAAGCTTTTTATTTTTTAGTTCTTCTGTTTTCCACAGTACTGGTTAATGGCTCATATGAAAGTATACACTCTGGGCTTTAAGAATTTGCAGTTTTTCATACGTATTTCTTTCTCTTTTTTTTTTTTTTTTTACCTAGCCTACTAGGTTTAAATGTTATGATTTTATTGTGGCAGTTACATACAGTGCTTTAGTATCAAAAAAAAGCTTTAGTCGTGCTGTGTTTTTCTCTCTGTACCCATGTTATTGTGGAGAGGTGTGAGTTGTTTGCCCAGCACAGGGCTCACTCGCCCCCTTTTCCCCATCACCCTGCTTAGCAGCAGGAGTCCTGATACTCTACCAACAGAAACCCAACGGCGTCCTGACTAATCTTATACCAGACTTGCAGCGATAAATTAATTAATTTGTTTATACTGATTTTTGATTGAAAACGTCCAATAAGTCGATTTCCATCGTGATAAATTATGATACATGATGTATGTGTGATATATATATATGTTTGAAACAAAGTTTTTTTTCAAGTAAAGATATATATATATATATATATATATATATATATAGTTTTTTTTTATTTATTTTTTTTTAGATTTTTACAGATTATTTTTTTCTCCTTTTTAAGTGTCAAATACTGTTTTATTTTTAAATTTATTTTTAAAATACCTAAATTATTTTTGGAGACATAAATCATTTAACTTTCATTTTTAAAGAAATGTATTCTTAAATTACTGTAAAAAATATATATATATATAAAAATAATCATTTTTATTCTAGATTTTATTCTCTGTAATGAAAATGTAGAAAATCTATATTGTGATGTGTATCGTGTGTAGTAGTCAGGACGCGAAAGCCAAAATGACTTCACCCCAAATGGCATCACACAGGAAGTATAAATGAGGTAAGTACTGTATGGTTAAAAAAGAGAAGGGTGATCTGTGTGAATTAAAGCAGCAGTGTGTAAAGTTTGTCTGCGAGGTGAACTGCAGTATAAACATTTACAGACCAAATCCTCTTACCTCTCTTATCCCTGTGTGTGTGTTGCCTTTTAGAACGCAGAACAGCGCCATTATGGATGGGGCGGAGCTTATTTCAGGGCCAGAAAAATACAGCTTGAAATGAAACAAGAAAGCAGATTGGTTGCATGGATGCATTGCAACTCAGAGTGAATTTAAGGTTTGTGTACCTTGTGTTTTGAAATGAAAAGGGGAGAAACAGGAAGGAAACAGTTTAGTATTTTTATTAAATACATTTTAAAGACATTTTTAAAAATGGAAATGCAGTGCAGCCACGGGCCTGACTGTATTCTAACAGTGCAGGAATGAAATGTCTCCGAGTAATAGCACGGCGGAAAGAGCTCGTGTGCTGCTTTAGTTCTGTCCTGAAGCTACAGTGCGTCATCGTGTAAACTGCAAATCTATTAAATATACAATATTTTATCATCTGGATCACTTCTAACGTACAAAACATCACGTTAGGCCACGCCTCCTATCAGAGTCTGAAGCTACACTAAACTGTAGTACACTAAAATGTGTCATACTGTAAGTAAAGTGAGATTATTTATTTACTTATTTATTTACTTATTTATTTTTAATCCAAGCTGAGTGCATAGGTAAAGAATAAAACACTCCATGTCATGCTGTTGTAGGCAAATAATCAACAACAGGGCTGTGTGATGAAGCGGCGTTAGTTACCACTCTGAAGTTGATTATTTTCCTCTAACAACACGTCCTTAAGTGTTTTTTTTTCCTCTTGTATCACAGCAATTTGCAACCATTTACGAAAGTTACATTTTTTTTTAATGAAAGACACTCTGATGTGCTTTTTTTTATCCATTTATAGTTACGTTTAATGTTGATGCTTTTACGTACAGCTATAAACAGTCGTTCTCTCACTAAACCCTTCTGTCCTGAACACTTTTCCCGGTGGTGGAAAACTTACTGTTACAAAGCGCTGACACTGGAGACTCCTTCCATAGTTATTAAATAAACGTCTCCTTAAAGAAAACGTCACCACATCAACACACCGATTACACGCGCATCGACTACGTTTTGTTGGTTGTTTTGGTTTCCCAGCTCTGGCTAATGAGTAAAAGTAGAAGGGTAGGAATTTATTTCCGAGTTTAAATGAGTGACTTCGGGGTCAGGGATTCAGTTTGACCTTTGACCTGTGCGATCATAAAGATAATCTGGCTCATCTTGAGGAGACACAGTTGTATTTGTTCTCTGTTTGAGTCTGTCTGTTAAGCGTTCTCCCTAGTAACGCAGTGACCTATTAAAATGGGTTTGTCAGGTGATTCACATGCATGACTGAGCTCACGTGTCTGTACGAGATCCGAATAAAACCTTCCCCGCATTTGCACAATTGTACGACGAACAACGATTACTGCGTTCAGCTTACGCCATCGACCTGTCGCATTAACATGAGCATTCTTCAAAGTGAGCTTGACGTAATAAGGACATTTTTCTGTCCATTACCAGGTTTCGTTTACCGCCGTCCCCACTAGCGTATTTGTAGCTGTTCAGTGAGTTTGCCGTCGTCCTATTGGTCGATTTCTCACACTTCGTATTTGTTCGCATCGGCACTAAATCGGTCACGTTACATGTACCGAGACCTCCGATCTGGCAAAATCTGGCAAGAAAAAAGACAAAAACACTTCCCTGAGTGGTTCAGAAACATCTTTCACACTTCATCAAATGTAGCAAACAAGTGTTTGACGCTATGACGCCAGTGATAAAGCACACAACACTGTCATTATGGACACTTCCGATTATCCTTATTCCTTCTGTTTTCCATTCGGAAGAGTGAGTAGGCAGCATTTTTGTTTGGATAAAAGAAAAAAAAAAAAGTACGTCCATCTCAGAAACGTACAATCCTACATTTCACAATCTATAAACATGTAATTAAGCACTGGAACGTTATGGAGGCGGCCATCTTGTATAACCGGAATTTTTTTTTTCCAAAAGTGATTTTGCTGATTTTGTTATCAAAGACCAAAAAATTATTCTTTGGTCGTGAGCTGAAATCGAGGATCTGGAATTATTTGGTTCCGCTGCGACCAAAGATGGCCGACAACGAAGTTCTGTCATTGTTAGAAATTTTTGATTAAAATCTCAGTATTAGCGCTGCTATGACGCGCAACAAAAATCCACCAATAGGAGGACGGCAGACTGACGGAACAACTACAAATGAGCTAGCATTTACAGAAATGTATCCTTATATCATTACGTCAAGCTCACACTGAAGAATGTTGATGTGTATATAAATGATTGATGGCATGAGCCAGGACATAGTCGTTGTCTTTAGTCACAGGTCTGTCACCTGAGAATCTTCACTGTATAATCCGACATGACATGATCCGGCTGAGATTTTATCGGAATCTATCAGTATAGCAATAAATCTAGAAAGAATGCTGAAATCGCACACAATTATGGTATGGTATCATTTCACCGCTTGTGCCTAAGCCCTAATCCGACACTCAGTAGTGGAACTGTGGCGGAAAACGTGAAGTTAATATAGTTTCAGATCATTTCGTGGAATAATGGTGTTTACGCAAGAATATGAAAATCGTAGCGTTTTGTTAGCTATGTTAGCTTCGTCAGCTTCGTCAGGCACCAAACATGTCCCGGCTAATCGACTCCACTGGGATTAAAGGAACAAATTCCTTGAATCATCTGGAGTGATGGACAGTAATTGATTGAGTGCGACAGAAACGTATTAACCCAGCATTTTTCTGACCTCTGTAACCAGGGGGTTAGTCGAGGGCATCATCAATTGAGAATAAACTGATGACCTCTGACCCCTCTGCTGTGACGAGACAGAAGAAACCAGCGGGAGAGCGGCAGCAGAGATGGATCGAGTGAGAACATGTATGTGAGGTGTGTGTGTGTGTGTGTGGTCAGACGGCCATCTTGGCGAGCCGCCAACACAAGCAGGCGCGACATGGAGTGCATGTTAATGAGAGCGAGGCGAGCCGAGGACAGTGTGTGTGTGTGTGTGTGTGTGAGAGAGAGAGACACAGAAAGGCTGGGACTAGGGTGTTTGTGTGTGTGTGTGTAGTCATGTAAACCGTATGTGTTAGCGTGTATTAAAGAGACGATAAGGCTCGAACGAAAGTGACGTAATTTGATACGCGGCCTAATCAGATCACTGTATAATTGGAACAGCTGTGTGTGTGTGTGTGTGTGTGTGTGTGTGTGTGTGTGTGTGTTAAAATAGCCCAGCTATGGTTTACCCAAGGACACGTTCCAATTCTGCTCCCTTTCCCTTCCCCTTCCCCATTTTCCCTTGTTAAGCCTTCCTCTGTTTCAGTTCCTCCCTTCCTGTTCATTTCTTCTCACACACACACACACACACAGGGGCTGTGTCCTAAACGGCAGAATTCAGGAGAGAAAAAATGTAAAGGGTCGCAAGTAGTAGAGAAGCACTAGACGTATTCATGTTGTCCACACACTGAGCACTACATAGTGATTTTGGGTGGGGATTCCCCCGAATTTCCCCATATACTGTATAATAACATCCATTTCACACACACGGTTATTATGGGAAACTGAGATGAAGAAGATAAACACGATCAAGATGTTTTTACTAGACATTCTTAAAGGAAAACTCCAGCCTGAAACACAATAAATGTTTGTTTTTTTTTTATTTTGATATATTTGTGATTCTGCTGCTAATTTGTTGCTTGGTGCTGTATTTTCGTTATAATTCCCGTGTGAAGTTGTGAAGCGGTTGTGTGTTTTTCGCTGACGTCACAGGAGGACATTGTTAACGTTGGCCACGTTACCACGATGGCGGTTAATAGGAGAAAAACTTTTCAGCAATCTCAGTTTGGGTTTCTAACAAACAAGAGATCCAGAGCTTCTTTTCTCGCTCACCAGAAGTCCCAGAATGCACTGCAGCTTTACACGACGCTGAGTTACGGCTAGTTAGCGATCTTACGAGCTGACTGGTGTGATGGTGTTGACGCCGGTATTAGCGTGAAAGTTGACGCTTTGGATGCTAATCTGTTTGAGCAGAGGTGAGAGCGCCGGACAGACTAAAGGACTAAAGTGCCGCTGCATCGCTCTCCTTATGTAGAGATGAAGCGAGGGCTGAATCCCCCTGCTATGCTATCAGAATGGCATTGTGGGTAATGTAGGAAACCAAAGTGTTGTTGAAAAGTTTTCCAGTGAAATGAATCTTGCTGAAGGTCCCATGTAAATTAGAGAGAGTCGTTTGGGGGATTTTTCCTTTAAGAACTCAAAGTAGACCTGAAAGTTACATCATGACGTTTATTTAAGTTATTTTATCCATTTCTACGAATAATAATAACAACATTGAAAATGATCTCTGTCTCCTTTCACTTCCGTAATCCCCCACCGCCTCTGTTTTCCTCTGTGTGAATATGAAACAGTGCTCTGTTCAGTCTCTGTGTCGTGTGTGTGTGTGTGTGTGTGTGTGTGTGTGTGTTTGACCTGCTCATGATGGGGGGTAATTTTGAGGTGAGACGGTTTATTTATGACCTCCTTCCCGGTGCGTGGCTCTTTGGAGCTGCTTTCAATCACAGTTATGCTGTGTGTGTTTGTGTGTGTGTGTGTGTTGTCGGAGGCAGTAAGTGGGTCACTCTGAGCTCGGTGGAGCCATTTTGGATCTCAGCTGCGCAGCATTAGTGTGTTATAGAGCACAAAGGGAAATGGGGCAATAATAAACGATCGAGCCAGAGAGGATTGGTGGACAGCTGACGCCTTTTCTTTTTTAATCACGATTTAAAATCTGATTACTACACACACCTCGTTCTATCCAAACACTCAGTAAAACACACAGCGTCATGCAGTTCCAGGAAAATAATCAGTGATGGGGTGGTGTGACGACGTGGAGTTACCCTTAACACCAGGAAGTTGGCATTTTTATTCCTCTTACACTACAGCAGTTTGCCAACAATTAGAATTTTTTTTTCTCACTTTTAAAGAACCTCTTGTACTTTTTATCTGTTTATAGTTACATTTAATGTTCTCACTCGCGCTATGAACAGTCGTTCCCTCACCAGCCTATCTTTTTTTCTCTTGAGACAAAAAAAAACAAAAACAAAACAACGCAGCTTGTCATGTTACCGAGAAACCGCAAACAGATCTGTGAACTCGTCTGTCCCGAAGATGCCGGAAAAACTTGTTGTCTGATACAAAGCGCTGACACTGGAGACTCCTTCCTTCCACACTAAATAAGCATCTCCTTACGGAAAACTTATCAACATACGTATCAACATTTACGCACTGTTTAAAAATTCGTTTGTGCGGACCGTCCGTCGCTATAGAAAAGCTAACTTTTTGGAACGAGCGCATTAATATTTGAATTAGAGTCCGGGCTGCTGTTGGAGAAGATTGCGCTGTATGTACTTCTCCTTGTCGCTGACGGGGTGCTAACAAGAGAACGGCTTTTCTTCATTCTATATTGTGTCTTTATACCTTTTTGAAAAGCTGCAGAACAGTATAAAACATTTCCTCTTGACGGTACCAAATCAGCAACAAGGAAACGCACAGGTTGGTACCTTTAGTTCCAGTTCTGGATGCCAGGTGTGTGTTCAGTTTGGACTTTTTCCAACATGAACACAGCATTTTCAAACGTGTGTTTGAGAGTTTGACAGTATTTTTGATGAGAGACACTGAGGTATTGCTAACATACACGGTTTATTTATTTATTTTTAGGAGAAGTGACGGATTTTTGCCATGTTGAATCAGTTCCTTTATTATTATTTTTTTTTATTGTTATTGTCGTTATTTTTCCGTTATTTTTCAAATGTAAATATCCTGCTCGAGCTCTCTGCTCTCCGGATTCAAACCGCCGCTGCGTTCCAAACCGTTACAATTCCATAATACGTCAGCATCGACACTCAATCTCTCTCTCTCTCTCACACACACACTCTCTCTGTCTCTCTCTTTCTCTCTCTCTCTCTCACTCGCGCGCGCGCGCGCGCGCTTTTCCCGTGATGTCTCGAGCACCGACGACACAGCGACTCTCCCACCACCGTTTTTAGGACCCTGCGGAATCTCTTCCGGTCTGGACGTCCTCTGCGGCGGCGCGTGAGAGCCCCAGTGAGCGAGCCACCGGGCCGGAGTGAGTGGGAGTGGGAGAGAGAGAGAGAGAGAGAGAGAGAGAGAGCGGCCGCGGAGGGAAGACGGGACGGGGCAGCGCGCGAGCGACTACCGGAGGGGGGCTCAGGCCTGGGGCCGGCGAAACGGGTAACGTTTCACAACATTTTCCTCTTCTCTCTCTCTCTCTCTCTCTCTTTTTCCGCGTGCTAATTCCAAACCGAGTGCGCGGGCGCGCACTAACGGTGTGGCGTATGTCTCAAGAGATTCGCCGTTTTTTTTTTTTTTTTTTTTTTCCCCTTCAGCCCCTTCACGAGTCACCTTCGAGAAAAAAAATACTCAAAGACCGATGATTAAACGAAGTCGCGAGGCTTCCGATTCGCCGTTAGTGGAAAATAACCGGAGCTCGGTGACGTTTTTTCCTCGCGCGGAACTTGGTAGATAGATAAATCCCTCCAGCGCCGAATTAAACACCGACGGCCGCGTCTCAATCCGAACACTACTGTACTACAGACTGTGTCCCCTCATGGTGGCGTCCTGATTTTGACAAATCTAGTACGCGGTTTGAGACGCAGCCCGCGGCGGTGTTGAATCAGGACGTCATACAGTGTTTCTGTAAAGGCAACTGAACACTGCAGGAGAGTTTAAACACTAACTGTCTTAATGCAACCCTGTAGGTGTTAATTCAACACTGTAAGAGTGTATTAAACACTGTCTTATTGCAACCCTGTAGGTGTTAATTCAACACTGTAAGAGTGTATTAAACACTAACTGTCTTAATGCAACCCTGTAGGTGTTAATTCAACACTGTAAGAGTGTATTAAACACTAACTGTCTTAATGC
>CM041004.1:2303600-2315923 GCA_022985145.1 Pangasius djambal
ACTGTAAGAGTGTATTAAACACTGTCTTATTGCAACCCTGTAGGTGTTAATTCAACACTGTAAGAGTGTATTAAACACTAACTGTCTTAATGCAACCCTGTAGGTGTTAATTCAACACTGTAAGAGTGTATTAAACACTAACTGTCTTAATGCAACCCTGTAGGTGTTAATTCAACACTGTAAGAGTGTATTAAACACTAACTGTCTTAATGCAACCCTGTAGGTGTTAATTCAACACTGTACAAATCTATTCAGTAAATCTAATCAATACTTCAACACTGTAGGCGTTAATTAAACACTGTAAGAGTCTGTTAAACACTTAATGTCTTAATTCACACTGTACTAATAGAGTTGTACAGTGTTGAATGAACACCTGTTAGGATTTTATTAAACACTATCACAGCAAACAATGTAGATGTTCTATAAGTATTATAAGATTTAAAACAACCCTGTAGGTGTTCATGCAAGGTGTTAATGCGTTAACTGGAATAATTAATAATCAGAAGTCAGTGTTAACGCAACACTCATAATTATCGAATTACAAGCCGCTCTTTCAACGTCGCTTTAAATGTTGAATCATTAATCTTAGAGTCTGTTCTGTTAAATAACAGCGTAACAGTGACCGAGTAGCCGTTAATTTAATATCGTAAGACTTAATTAAACACCAAACGTGCTAATGCAACACACGGAGGTGTTAATTTAGTATCGTAACACCGTGGCGTGGACGTGCGCTGGAGACTGACCTTCTCCTTTACAGACACCGATTAACGAGCGAGTGCGTGATTGTCGTACGTCTGCGCGTTGATTCGTTTGTGTAACTTGTGGGTCCTAATGTTTGTCTAACATGTTTCAGTTCATTTGTTATCTGTGCTTCTGTTATCAGTGTTGTATTATCAGTGTTATAATCATTATAACGGTTGTTATTATTGTCGTTAGGTGTTGTTATTGTCGTTAGGTGTTGTTATTGTCGTTAGGTATCGCGCAGTTGAGATCTTGAGCGTGAGTAAGCAGCCTGCAGATTTAAACCGCGCTTTACACCGCACACTGCTTCTCGACTTTAATATATCGATTTGACGTAAGAGCTCCTAAGCCCCCTAAGCCTGGTCATTAGTGCTCATGGCTTTACGTTAGAGCTACACACGTCTTACGCAGATTAAAAACATCCAGCTCTGTGGACTCTAAGACCCCCGAACTAAGGGGTCATGTGGGGGGAATTCACTCGATTTACAAACGGAGTCACGAGAGAATCTCGCAATCTCCTCTTTAATTTATATCAGGAAGGTCGCTCTAACTATGAACTGCGCTACTGTTGTCAAATGGTGTGTGGGAGTCACGTTCATTAAAGCAGCCACACGTAAATGAAGAGCGTAAGCGATATTTTAGTATTTTCCGTTAGCCTGATAGCATAGTGCACTAGCATCGGAGATCAGCAATTAAAAAAAACGGACATATTTCCCTGGACATCCGCCTCCGCTAGTTCCTCGATAAACATCGGGTGACTCCGACTGAGTGGAACAACAAACAAATCGCTTACATATCGCTTTAAAAAAAGAAAAAAGAAAAAAAACAGTCGTTCCTTCACCAGCCTCCAGAGAAACGCGCAAAGACCGTTCCAAAGCGCTGACACTGGAGACTCCTTCCATAAATGTTCAGTGTTTTCCTCACAGACAACATCTCAAACCCACTCTACCGGTCTCACTGGTTACTGGATAACGTCCTGCTGTGGTATTTTTTTATTTTTTTTTTCAACTTCCTACACTGGAACTGATCAATAAGATCCTGGCTGAACAGTCTACAGAACAGTCTACAGGTTCCTGCAAGTCCCTGCAGGGCCTCCATGCCTCACCTGTCGGAGGTGATTTCACACCTTTTCACACCGAGGTGTCTCACGAGCTCAAAAGAGCACACGCACCTAATAATCTGACGAAGTGTGTACAGTTTAGAGACAGGTATATCAGACTCTAAACTATATAAAAAGATGTTGATGGGTTTTTTTGGATTAAGTTTTCCTTTTATACCTGCAAAGTTTGCCATCTGGCTAGCTGTACAATTTTTTTTTTAGAGTAATTAATCTGAAGCGCTTTGTTAGATGTACATGAAGTAATTATAAAAAATAAAAAAAAAACATTTAAAAATTGTATAATTTTCTTACCATTCATGTATAATTACACAACACAGCCTTGCGGTTTAGGAAATACATTTTACTTTGTAATCTAGCCTTAATCTTACTAAATTAAAGCAACAAAGTATATGAATAAATTGCTTTATTACATATCATATTCAAATTATGCGAAATTTATATTATACGTATAATTCCAGAATCATAAATCCTTTATTCCTACATTGGAGATGTTGTTTTCTTGACATTAGAAGTCAGAATTTTTGTCACGATGAAATCTGAGCGACCTGTTGCTATTCCTCATAGTTTTGTCTATATTTTTAAAAATTGTTGATCTACATTTAGATTGTCCATATAAAAGAACAGCTAGCAAAATCTTAAGCTTCAGTCAGTAACTAGCTTAACTAGCTTAAGACTATAAAAGTGCAGTCGAAACGAAAAAAAAAAAAAACTATTCCGTTTCAGTAATCTTTTCTGCAAATATCTAAAATTTGAATTTATTCACATGATCACAAAAGAATGAACTGATTCTAAGATAAATCTACTGAGTAAATTCTGTGCTAGCATACCGTGTTAGCATGCTCCCTGTTTTCCGTATACCCCCTGCTTCAGACGTAGCCTCGTTTACCGACTTTACAAGAAGATTACTTCAGTAGTCGAGGTTTTTCCACAGCTCAAAGTTCATGAAGTGTTGGTGTTTCTCGGTGTGCTAGCACCTGTGGAAGTTCACTTAGTGGTTGATGCTAAATGTAATATTAGCCATAGAGTTTTTTTTTTTTTTTTTTTTTTTAAAAATAATTTACCAGCCTGAGTGAAATGTTGATATTCCTAAACGTACTTTGTCTTGTTTTCACTGTCCCTGGCGCCTTCAAGTTGTCTGTATAAAAGGTTCGCTGGCTAAATATTTAGCCTCAGTCATTAGCCAGATTATGCTGAATTTCATGTATTTCCAAGTTGCCTAGCAACAGCGTTGTCACAAAACCTCAGCCATATCGCGGTGTGTGTGTGTGTGTGTGTGTGTGTGTTTGACCTTCCGTAACATATCGTGTTAAAACCGTCACAACAGTTACAGAACGATAACATTTTTAAGATATCAGTTTCCTTCCTTTAACGTCAGATAGATACAGCTAGCAAGAGGATTAGCCTCTGGGGTATTAACTAGCTCGTTAGCTAGCCGAGCAAGCCGTACGATAAGAGTACAGAAATTACAAATGAAATGTTGGCTAGTATATTTTTACACCAACACTCCCAAAGCTCACAACAAGAACTGACAAACTGAATTGTGACATGTACTTCTGTGGTCTCAGTGAAGGCTGTAATGGAATTCTGGGAAGAAAAACTCAACAAATTGAATTGTGTAGCACTTCACGGTTGTGCGCTAACAGTCTGAGCAACTCCAGCGTTAGCGGCCAGGATTCTCCCGCTAGCGAGGTGCTGTAGTTAGAGCTGAAGTACGCAGCACAGCCCAGGATAGAAACTGGCAGCAGTTCAGCGTGCGCCATGTTACACAGGCGAGTCCCACGCGGGAGGCCTCTCGCAGCGACTCTCCGCTCTGCCTCTGCCAGGACTCGCTTTGCTTATCTTCATTCCTCTCTCCCGCGAAAAAAAAAACAAAACTAGAAAGTGCTGACTGCGCCGCCGTGAGCCGACAAGATAACGATGTTAAAAAGACTCTCCTGTTTTTTTTGCTTCTACATAAAGTGCGTTTGATTGATGGTCAAACTGCTGCCGTCATAGATGATGAAACGCCTCCGTGGAAAAGCCCACGTCGTTTTACCTCGTTTCGTGTCCGTATCACAGCTGCTCGAGGACGCATTTAAGACACATTAAACGGCGATGAGCGGCTAGCGAACGATTCATTCATTTGTTTCAAACGACCCCTTGGAATCGATCGAAGCGTCTGCACAATAAAACGAACATCTTGATAAAATAAAGCCGTGCTCCCGTGTCGCGTCTCTTGAGCTTGACTCACAACATTTCCCACCGAGTTGTGATTCAAAAGAATCAAGCTTGATTCGATTTGCCAAATTTGATTCACTTAAAAGAATCGTTTGGCCAAAAATAAAAATTTACACAATGTCAATAACGCAACAAGTCCCTCTGTCGCTTGTAGTTTGTCTCTGACTGTTACTTTTCTTGCATGTGGGTGTGGCCTGTTCTGAAGAGTTTCTAAAGCTAAGTAAATTAAATAACGCACTGATCAGTGTGAAAATCGGTTGTTCGATTCACACGTAACGTTCTCGGCTTCGTACTAGCTTCGTCGCAAGATTAGATTAGCAAAGCAAGCTAACCACTAGCTACATACACTCACCAGATGCAACAACAATCTGTGCTACTTCCTTCCGAGCTTCATTTTTCTTCGTAATGTCTGTATAGACGTTTAACGAGAGGTCATATATGACAGGATAAGATGCAACCCCAACAACTGTAAGCTTTTCTTCCTTTGATTTGTCTATTCAATTTTCCGGTGCCAATCGGCAACATTTGGAGTAAAAAGGACCTACTCTTTGCTGTACGTTTATTTTTTTTTCTTGCCAATTTTCAAATAACAATTAACTCTTCAATGACAGACATTTTTTTTTTCTTCGGTAGGGAGAAGGAGGATCTGAAGGACGGAAGGTGGATCAGCAACATCGCCCCAGAATAACTTTCTTTCTCATTCGCGTTCATTTCTAAATGCATCGCAAATAGTCGGGTTTGGTTTCGATGATGCCGTCCAACGCCGCCGCTCCGACCCCCGAATTCAAAACGTCAGACGTGGACTGTGACGCAGCGGCGAAGACGGTGAGTGCGTGTGTGTGTTTGTGTGTGTCGATGTGTGTAAGTCTTGGCGCAGACACACACACCCCACTGCAGGATGCTGGAATGAACCCGAGTTGGAGACGTCTGAGGTGGAGAAGGACGAATGAGGGACGATGTGGTTTGTCCTGAAAAGACTTAACGATACAGGAAGTGTGAATTATTGATACGAGGCTTTTTGCCCAAATAGTGGACACGTTTCAGGCTACGCAGCATAAACCACAGAAAATGAACACCTACGCTGTTAAATATTAACCCTTCCACTATTGAGTTCAATCGTGCAGATAATTAAGTTTGCGGGGGATTTCTTTTTTCCCGAAACCCTGACAAGGACGTGGTGGTTCACTGCTTTTAGGCGCTGGGTTTGGAAAAGGCGATGGGAAGGTTGTAAGTTCAAATCCCAGCTCTGAGGACCGTCTTTAAACCCTTACCTGTTTAAATGTATCTCATTTCAGTTCATTTGCATAAAAGCGCCAGTCAAACTTAATTGGGCTGTGCTTTCTGGGTGGGAGGGGCATACTCTCTGGCGACGCTAGCCAATCGTGGGAGTCTGTGAGCTCACGTTATGAGGAAGAGGGCAGATAGCGCTTTCCTACGAGTGCCTTCAAACCGAGCAGTTTGAAAAGATCCTGCTGGCTGGCTTCGCGTGTCTCAGAGGAAGCATGTTCCGGTTGTTAGCTGTCGTGTGATAGCTGAGAGCCGGCTGGTGGGCGGGGAATTGGCAGGTGGCCAAATCAGGAGGAAACGGGTGCATGTGTGTGTTAAACTTGTTTATTTATTCCCTATTTATTCCCTACTTGGGCTGCCACCATCAGTCCTTCAAGTTTTAAACTATTCCATGTCAGTAAACAGTGGGAAATCATTTAAAAAGTGATGTTATAGGAAAATAATCAATGATCCAAGGTATGGTGTGATGAAGCAGCACTTCCATGTGGCAACAGTAGTGTGTTCCTCCACTCACACCACAGCGACTTGGCAATGACTACAATTTTTAATGCCTAAAAAAAAAAAAAGACACTTTTTATCCGCTCATCCGTATAGTTTACTGTTAATGACGTGGAACGTCCATGAAACAAGTTATCACAAGTTAAAACACAGCTTATCCTGTCGTTGAGAACAACGCAAACTCTTTACCTTTAGCTGTTACAAAGCGCTGACACCGGAGACTCCTTCCATAAACGCCACGTAAACGTCTCCTTACGGAAAACTTCGCCACATCAACGATTGTGAACGACTCCTTGTGAACGAGCTGTTACTATAGAAACCCTCGAATAACATTTAGACCAAGTGCAACGGACGCTTGTAATAGCTCGTTTAATTAGCTGGTAGGGAGTTTAATTTGTCTCGTGTTCACAGAAAGGCACCATTTAACACCAGGCTGAACTTTAAACTGGTTTTAAACCTAGATGCCCATAAGCACTACATATTAACCATGTCCAGGTAGAGCGAGGCTCCGAGTGTGTGATCTCTGAGCGTGTTATCTCCGACCACACCTAGCTAATTCCTTTTACTTATAATTCCTTACTTTTTCTACAAATAAGTTAAACGATCACAGATGATCCCGAACGCGATAAAACAGGGCTGTATTAACCACGCGTCTTTACCCGCAGTCCTCCTGCGCGGCGCTCGGGGGGCCGAGTTTAATTTCCTGTTTATGGCCACTGGAGTGCTTTTGGAGTTGAGTCGAGGCCACAGAATTACACACACACACTTATTAGTTTAAGCATCATTTCCCTGATGGACTCTAAAAACCCATAATTTGCCCGACCAAATGTCAGGTACTTACCAATTACCCGCCGCTCACCTGGGATATAAAGCAGGCCCTTGACACGCACACACACACACACACAGACACACACACACACAGACACACACACACACACACCTGCGCAGGTAAGGAGAAACTGAGCTCTGACCTTTATAACCGCATCCTCACAAAATCCTCAGCGCAGAGAGAGAGAGAGAGAGAGAGAGGAAGAGCTGAATAAGCGTCCGGTTCTGATCTCTGGTGGACACGGTCTCCTCGTTTCGGTGTGTTTCTGAAGCAGAAACTGATCTCAGGTCAGAGAAATGCACTTTTTTTTTTTATTATTTATTTATTTTTTATTCATAGTTTGCTGACTTGTGCAATTGGGTTCATATTTCTGTTTCTATTCGTTTAAAAAAAAAAATCATTAATTTATTCGTCAGTTATGTAACTGTTTATTATAATTATTGAATCATTTAAATATATATTTATAAATAAATATTTCTATTTATAATTTACTGCTATTATTTATATATATTGTAATTAAATTATCCAATTAGTTATTAATTTATTAGTAAATTGTTTAAAATGGGCAACATGCACACTGTTGTTATTGTAGTTTAGGGCTGCACAAGTAATCAAATATATTATCAGTCGTGATTATAAATGAGCTCATTTGTGTAAAATCAACAAACATGTTTGCTGTTTTAAATTTTTATTTTAGAGTCTAATAGTGTTTAAAAAGAGCCACTTAATTAATCTGACTACAGAGCAGCCTTTTTTTTTTTTCCTTGTAAAATATATATTTTTAAAGGCAATTTAAAGGCAAAATAATTGTGGACTCTTCATGAATTACACTCGTGTGTTGTTGTGCTTTGGTTAGCAGCACGGCTAGGCGGCGTTTCCGAGCACCGTTTGCACTCCTGTGAATTTTTCGGAAAGCAGAATAAGGACAGCTCTGAAGGACAAATTTGCTGGAGCACTGCATGTGTCCTTCTTAGAGACGGCATTCCCATAATCCTGTTCAGACACAGATACAGATACATTCTGTACTTGTTGAGAATTATATCTACATGAAGTAGAATTGAATAGTGTAGAGCCGAGCCAAAGAGAATAGAATAAATAAGAAAGGAGTAGAGTAGAATAGAAAAGGGTAGCAAGGAATAAAGTATAACAGAATAAAACACAGTATTAGAGGAAGATTAAAATAGACTCAAGGAGAGTGGAGTGGAATAAAGTCGGAAGGCAGAATTGAGTACAGTAGGATGAAATGGTATAGAAAAGAACAGAATAGAATAGAAAATAAACTAGAGTAGACTAAAGTAGAGTACAATGGAATAAAGTAGAGTAGAATAGGGTACGACAGAATAGAGTTAAATAGAATAGAGTAGAATAAAGTAGAGCAGAAGTGAGTGCAAAAGAAAAGAATAAAGTACAATAGAACAGAAAATGAAGTAGAGTAGAATAGGGTACAACAGAATAGAGTTAAATAGAATAGAGCAGAAGTGAGTACAAAAGAATAGAGTAGAGAATAAAGTACAATAGAATAGAAAATAAACTAGAGTAGACTAAAGTAGAGTACAATGGAATAAAGTAGAGTAGAATAGGGTACGACAGAATAGAGTTAAATAGAATAGTGTAGAATAAAGTACAATAGAAAATAATAGAATAAAGTACAATAGAATAGAAAATAAACTATAGTAGACTAAAGTAGAGGTGAATGGAA
The DNA here is from genome assembly GCA_022985145.1 of Pangasius djambal. Taxonomy (NCBI): domain Eukaryota; kingdom Metazoa; phylum Chordata; class Actinopteri; order Siluriformes; family Pangasiidae; genus Pangasius; species Pangasius djambal. The sequence goes on from CM041004.1 coordinate 2,311,992, forward strand.
TCATGTAGAACAGAATAGAGTTAAATAGAATAGAGTAGAATAAAGTAGAGCAGAAGTGAGTGCAAAAGAATAGAGTAGAGAATAAAGTACAATAGAATAGAAAATGAAGTAGAGTAGAATAAAGTAGAGTACAATGGAATAAAGTAGAGTAGAATAGGGTACGACAGAATAGAGTTAAATAGAATAGAGTAGAGCAGAATGGAATAATGTAGAGTAGAAGTGAATGCAAAAGAATAGAGTAGAGAATAAAGTAGGATAGAAAATAATAAAGTACAATAGAATAGAAAATAAACTAGAGTAGAATAGAGTTAAATAGAATAGTGTAGAATAAAGTAGAGCAGAAGTGAGTACAAAATAATAGAGTAGAGAATAAAGTACAATAGAACAGAAAATGAAGTAGAGTAGAATAAAGTAGAATAGGGTACAACAGAATAGAGTTAAATAGAATAAAACAGAGTAAAGAGAATGAACTGGAACAGGTTACCGTAGCGCAGGACAGCGAAAGAATAGAACTGAGTAGAGTGCGTTAGAAGATCTCGTACGCACGTTATCACGAAATTATAATGACCCGATGTTCTCGGGAAAACGTGCGCGTGCTGCTGAATTCTCGAATCCGATTGGTCAGGAGCTGTGTTACTTCCAGCCGTAACGCGTAGCCGCTCCGCGTCATCGAAAGGCTAATAATAAACGGATTTTTAAAAAAAAAAGAAAAGAAAAAGAAAACACGTTTAATAAAGATAAACGTGTGTGTGTGTGTGTGTGTGTGTGTGTGTGTGTGTGAAATGTTACAGCTCACGTTGTTTCTCTTCATGTCCTGCGTGTAAAAGTCGTCCCAGTCACATGGTCAGAGTGTAGTTTCAGTGTAACACTGAGTTAAAGTGTAACCGTGTGAAGTTCCTCAGACAGACATGTTTTCTTTACTAATCCACTGCCTTTACTTCCCTGGTTTTCGTTCACCAGCCACCGAGTAAAAGGTAAATCAGTGACCGGAGCTTAAATTATTTATCTAGAAAAGGAGTGTGTGTGTGTGTGTGTGTGTGTGTGTGTGTGTGTGTGCGTGTGTGGGGTAAAATCTACGGACGAGCATAGACATATATAGCCGATGCGGTTCATCTTCATACATCTTTTTACACCACAGCGCTGTCGGATCCTGGATTCTGATTGGTCAGAAGGTGTTGATTAATTTTCTGACGGCCGTGTGCTCGTTCTAATACGCTGTCGTTTCTATAGTAACAGCCGCGCTTAAATTGCGCAATCCGTTTTTTTTTGGCTACGTGTGTGCGACGATCACGGACTGTAGAAGTCTGTCGAAAAGTGTGTGTGTGTGGGTGAGCATATGTGTGTGTGTGTGTGTGTGGTGCGTGTGTGTTTTCACTATTGTTGCTGTTGTACTCGGCTCTGGTTACGCGCGGCGGCGTGGCCTCGTTGAACTCTGGGAAGGTTACCCGGAGGCCTGCGCTGTAGTATTTATGGCAGCTGTCAGCTAGTGTTTTATTTGGCACAGATAAGACTTATTATAACCTGAACACTCAGCACACACACACACACACCTTTGCACACAAAGAGTGCACACTCATCCTGCCGTGGTTTTCACACACACACACACACACACAGCAGCTTCTTTCACTCTGTGCCAAGTCTGCTTATATAAATCAAACCAAATGATTTTTGAAAACAGATTTTCCTCAAACACGAACGAGACTTGGCCTCGATTCGGAGTGTTAAAGATGTTTACTTTAGCGGGAGAGAGACGCGTCGTGTTTGGCGTGGGGCGCGAGTCGTGTTTGCACTGCACTAATGTGCGGTGGGGTAATACAGCCCGAGTGACCCCATAAATCCACACACTACAGCTCTCGCGGCTTCAGAAAAAGAGACAAGCGGTTGGACGCGATCCGAGTTTGGGTTTAATTTGGGATTCGTTGGTCTTCTTTAGAGCTGTCAAGCAAAACAAACAGGCAAAAAAAAATCATTTGAGTTATTTATTTTTTTTGGCACACGCTCGAATTCTGAGCGGATTATTAGCGAGGAAGAAACGAACCTGAGCACAGAGATGGGGACGGCGTTGGGGAAAAGAGAAATAAATGATTTAGTCCTTGCTTCAAATTTAGCTTTAGTCTTTGGCTAAGTTCAAGTCGAAGTGACACAAATCTGATTTGTACCACAGATATGATTTAAAAAAACAAACAAACAAAACGATCTTTTCAAATCGGACCCGAGCCACTTTTCCCTAACACGCATGCGCACATCACCAGAGACAGCATCGATCTAATATCAGCCGATACCAGGGAAGAGAGAAAAAAAAAAAAAAAACGGTGGATCGGATATCGGAGAAAACGTATCAGATATCAGATCCTGTAACAAATGGCAAAGATCGGAATTGGATTTGGAAAAGGAATTTATTTTCAGAATTAGAAATGTTGGCATATGAAGAGACCTGAATGTTTTTATTATTTTTTTTATTTTTTTTTTTTTGTAAGAATTGATTTTTATTATATTTATACTTTATATTTACAGTATACTTTATACTTTTATTTTAAATTACATAAACAGTTCTAGCTCAGACTTAGGTGACAAATAGCTACAACGGTTTTACTCAGCGAAAACCGAAAGTTTTGGTAATTTTTAAAAATGTTTTCCGTTCCGATTTCTTAAAATTCAATTCCTTGGAATTAAACGGAAATCCCGGATCGTGAATAGGGCATGAGGTAAACATCTGCACCTTAGATAGTGCACTGGTAGAGTGAAGTAGTGTGTGTGTGTGTGTGTGTGTGTGTGTGTGTGTGTGTGTGTGTGTGTGTGTGTTTGTAGCCTGTATGTGCGTAAATGTGCTTTCAGCTCCAAGCAGAATGGAGAGTGCAGAGGGACGAGAGGATGATGAGCACATAGAGCGCGGGCAAGAGAGATATCGTGTGTGTGTGTGTGTGTGTGAGTGTGTGTGTGTGTGTGTGTGTGTGAGTGTGTGTGAGTGTGTAGGCCAGCGTAGTGCCCGTTCCACCCTGGCACTTCCTTCTCTCTCTCTCTCTCTCTCTTTCTCCATGCAGCCGGGTTGCTTGGCAACTGGAACGGCCCAAAAATAACCCACACATGACAGAAATAGAGACGAGAGTCATCTAACAAGACACAAAACTATCACACACACACACACACACACACACACACACTACACTACACTCACACACTATACACTACACTATACTAACACCCCTACTACACACACACACACACACACACACACTACACTACACTCACACACACACTATACACACATGCACTACACTATATACTGCACTAACACACCCCTACTACACACACACACACACACACACACACTATACAGTACATTAACACACACCTACTATACAGACACACACTACACTAACACACCCCTACTACACACACACACACACACACACTACACTACACACACACACTACACACACACACACACTATACTATATACTACACTAACACACCCCTACTATACACACACACACACTACACACACAAACACACACTATACACTACATTAACACACACCTACTATACACACACACTACACTATATACTACAATAACACACCCCTACTATACACACTACACACACACACACACTATACACTACATTAACACACCCCTACTATACACACACTACACACACAAACACACACTATACTCCCTGAGCAATCTGTATATTGACTCAGAAACTCGCCTTATGCCCTCAATACCCATTTGCAAACAAAAACATAGGTCTCTGTGTGTGTGTGTGTGTGTGTGTGTGTGTGTGTATTTCCTTGTCTCTTTGACTCCTATTTTGGGTTAATGTTTAACTGGCAATAAATTCCAACCCAGGCGATGATGAAATGGACGGTCATGCTCTCTGTGTGTGTGTGTGTGTGTGTGTGTGTGTGTGTGTGTGTGTGTGTGTGTGTGTGT
>CM041004.1:2319164-2329523 GCA_022985145.1 Pangasius djambal
GTGTGTGTGTGTGTGTGTGTGTGTGTGTGTGTGTGTGTGTCCGTCCACTGTATTTAATTACTGTAAACTTTCCAGGTCTGAACAATAGATTCTAAAGAGCAGCTGTACCTTTCATCTCGGTGTATGATGACTTGTACACACACAGATGTAGGTATGTGAGTATTGTGAGGGTTAGTGTTAGTTAATGCTAGTTAGCTCGTAATGAGGTTGTTATGGATTGTCATCATTAGAGGCGTGACAGTATATCAGTATAGCGATATACCATAATAAAGAAATTTGAAATATTCATATCACGAACATTACAATAAGCAGAAGGGGGAGGGGCTTGCAGCAGATAACAGACAAAAACCAACATGGCTACTGAGCGTTCAGCTCCGTTGCCGCTACTGTCTCTATCCCAGTACTTTAACTGTTAACGTGCTGTATGTTATAATTAAAAGACTGCACCTGGTTAAGTTAGAAGGCTAATAGTGCGTCCACTTTGTGTCTCAATTGTGAGCTTCTGAATTTATCGGAAGAGCTGAGCATTTTGGTCAACCTTAGTGTTAGTGATGATATAATGGGCGTTACAGCAGCTGACCAAATCACTACCTTCGCTTGAACTCACACCTTAGAGAAACTACACACTCGTTAGAATCCTAACACACTCTCTCTTTCCGTCTTTCTCCCGTTACTTTAATAGTGAACGTTAAAACATATATTTTAACTCTCTTTTAAAGCTGTTAACCGTCTGAGAGCTTTTAAAATAATTACGCAGTCACTTTGCAACAAAAGTATTTCCTTCATACAGTGTGTACACTTTTAGTCTCATTTTCTTGCCTGTTTTTACTCAATAAGTCAAATGACTCAATTTAGATCCAATTAAGTAGTTTTATTTTATTTTATCTTATTTTTTTAGATCTAATTCAGGAGCTTATTTTTGGACCCAATTCAGTAGTTTATTTTAGAAACCATTCATTAGTTCATGTCAGAGAAATTTAATAAAAGTTTTTAATAAATGTTTATTTTAGAAAATTTATTTTAGACCAATTTCAATGGCTTAATTTTATTTAGCTTATTTTTAGTATTCAGTGGTTTACATTTAGAACTAATACAGTAGTTTACATTTTAGGTATTATTCAGAAGTTTGCATTTCAATAATTCAGTAGACTACATTTTAGACCTAATTCAGTCCTTTACATTTTGGATCTACTTCAGTAGTTTAAATTTTAAATCGAATTCAGTATCTTGCATTTTAGACCCAATTCAGTAGTTTAAATTTTTTTTAATCTAATTCAGTAGCTTGCATTTTAGATCTAATTCAGTAACTTATTTATATATCTAATTCAGTCACATTACTTTCAGATATAGTTCAGCAATTTATATTTTAGATTTAATTCATTAGTTTATTTTTACACCTAATTCAGTAGTTTATTCCTAGGACTGTGTAATTTACGGGGTCGGCTCAGGGCTGAACGATTTTAATATAATGCAGTGCACAAATAACTATTGTAATTCCTCACAGGGGTACTATGGAGTAGAGGCCATCAGCAGAATGCTTAGAATGAGCCAGGTACGACACACACACACACACACACACACACAAACAAACAAACAAACAAATCTGAAGACAACAATGAGGCTACATGCAATAATCAGTTATTATGCACACAAAGAAGCAAACCAGGTGGAGGTTAGTAAAGAAGGTTATTTAAATATTTAAATAAAATGGTGGTGATTCGTTTTTGCTGCTGCCTCATCTGAATCAAATCGTACAATCGAATGGCTCGAATGATTCCCCGGATCAGTCCTATGGTGAGTGTGGTCCTACGTTTCCTCAGTTCCCCACTCACTAGGAACTTTAGTCCCTACCTGCCATCAGTTCCCGCAAAAACCGTGGTTTCACCTTATCCCGTGACGTACGATCTCTCACTAAATGTGTGCGGAGATGTTACGAAGAAAAATAAAGCTCGGAAGAAAGTAGCAGATATTGTTGGTGGATCTGGTGTGTATACGTAGCTAGTGCACTTAACTTGTTTTACTAATCTTCCATCGAAGCTACTACGAATAAGAGCACGTAAGGTGCGCGTTATTCAATTCGTGTTGGACTAGTTAGTAGCTATATATAGCTACTACAAAAAAAAACAAAAAAAAAAAACCGCTGGACAGTGCACGCCCACAAGCGAAGTATAAACCACGCCCACAAGAGACAAATAACTCACACGAGTGAGTTGTCACTTGCCAGTGTGAACAAAAGAAAAAAAGCACTTCAACCAAGCAACTAAACGATTCTAATGACGGAGTAGCAGAGGTAAACAGTCCATCGCGTGACGTCCTGTGGGTCATCCACCAGTTCAAGCATGTAAAATGTGACGTAACGTGAACAGCGTTAGGTAAAACTCAGCACAGAGAGAGCGTGGCCCGTTTTAGCTCGAGTTCGTGGAAACTCTGAATTAAAGACAGAAACAGGAAGCTGTGGCTACTGGAGACTGAGAGAGACGGAAGTAGAGAGAGAGAGCGAAAGAAAGAAAGAGAGACAGAGAAAAAGACAGATCCACACCGATACGTTGTGTTAGCGATACTGAAGTGTGATCATGGTGAGTCCGTTCTGTGTTTTTTTTTTTTTTTTTTTTCGCCTTTTGAAATGAGCCTAGAATTATCACACGTACTCTGGTCATGGTAACATCCGGCTAACAGGAAGCTAGCCCTCTCCACTGCTAGCATGAGGCTACAATATTTTGAATGAGTTGAGCATTATGGGAAGGAGGATTCTAGTAATTCATTGGATAGTACACGCTAATCTACCCATGCTAATCTAGCAGCTAAATTAGGACGTTACTCAGCGATTCCATGCTATGCCATTGCTAACTTTATGCTGTGATGTTCATTATTGCTAATGTTGCTGATGTCATTCAAACCTGCTGACATTTCTCCTACTGCGGTTCAGTTCTTTCACACAGACTTTGTGTGTGTGTGTGTGTGTGTGTACATTTAGTCTAACAAATGTAGGTCGACAATAGCACTCCAACACATCCTGGAAACCTGGGATACGTGTAGACTAGCTTTCAAAGATATATAGACTGGAAAAAGGTCGTGCTAATCTTTCGGAGTATTTGCTTAGCAATGTCAGCTGAGGGGGGAAAAAAAATGCTAAAATGTGCAGCTGTATTTTTAGCTACTGATGTAAACCACTATTAATGTAAATATTTGTAACTGGTGAAAAAGACACATGTACATTCACTGATCTCACACACACACACACACTCACTGACAACATTTCCTCAGTGTGTTACTTATCAGCCGTTAAGCAATTGTTTGTTTCTTCCTAGCTGTTATCAGCTAGCTATGTTCAGTTCAAGTCCCAGGGCTGCTAGAGAGCTGCTCGAACAGCTCGGCTGTGTGTTAGGCTCGGATTCTGCTTCAGTCGTAAGTCATTTAAAGTGTCTGCTAAATGAATACATGTAAATCTGCTCCTCATTACCATAAACCTTCTTTAAATAGTAATTAAACACTCATTAAAACCCAACAGTGGCAGATTAGAGCTGCTCTAATTGATTGTGTGAGGGGAGAGCTCGAGGGATTGTGGGAGATGAAGTAATATATTCATGTGTCTGAGCTAAATATGTATTTTGTGTGTGTGTGTGTGTGTGTGTGTGTGTGTGTTTAGAGGTGTACGTTAATGTTAGAGCCATATCACAAGATACAAGCATTTACTTTAAAGTTTTTTTTTTTTTTTATAACAAAGTTATGTGCCATGTTTCATTTGCACTACTAGTACATTACTACTACATTATTACTAATGCATAATAACTCTCTACATTACTACTAATGCATAATAACTCTCTACATTACTACTAATGCATAATAACTCTCTACATTACTACTACTTACAGTTACATTACTACTACATTATTAACTCTATGAACACTATCGCACTACTACTACATTATTAACTCTATGAACACTACATTATTAACTCTATGAACACTACATTATTAACACTATGAACACTACATTAACACTATGAACACTATCGCACTACTACTACATTATTAACACTATGAACACTACATTATTAACACTATGAACACTACATTATTAACACTATGAACACTACATTATTAACTCTATGAACACTATTGCACTACTACTACATTATTAACACTATGAACACTACATTATTAACTCTATGAACACTACATTATTAACTCTATGAACACTACATTATTAACACTATGAACACTACATTAACACTATGAACACTATCGCACTACTACTACATTATTAACACTATGAACACTACATTATTAACACTATGAACACTATCGCACTACTACTACATTATTACTCATACTACTTACAATTACATCATTACTGCATTATTACTATAGTACTATTACTACGGCTTTACTGCTACATTACTACTATTTACTTGATTAAAATGATGAATTAATTCAGCCTGTTTAATTAAATATCCCATGTTTAATTTGCTCTACTACTACATTATTTGTATGACATTGCTACTACAACATTCCCACTGCAATATTAATACTAATTACTACCCACAATTACAATAATTATTACTACGACGTTAGTAGTACATCACTACTATGGCATTGCTATTACATTACTACTAATTTCACCTTCATTAGCACTACTAATTACTACATAATTATTATGACACTATTTCTGCTATGGCTTTAGTACTACATTATTTTACTACTATTTTTATGATGATTTTTACACGAATGCTAAACCGGTAGCTATAAGTTTCTGTTACTTGTTATTCGACCGTAGTTACTATTTTTTTTCTATAAAGACGGAAATGCTGATTATTGGAATGAGCTTTAACTGTACTGTGTGTATATGTGAAATCTGGCAGCAATGCCGTGCCACCTGTGTGTGTGTGTGTGTGTGTGTGCGCGCGTGTGTGTGTGTGTTTTCAACACAGTCTCTGTTCTTACTAATGACACGGCAGCCGACCATCAAGTCTACACTTTTGTTTATTATTTTCCCCTTGTATGTCTGTCTGTGTGTGTGTGTGTGTGTGTGATCAGTAGTAGTATCCATTAGCTCCACACACACACACACACACACACACACACACACACACGGCTGTAAACCCTTCTCCAGCCTCGCTGCTCTGGACTGTGAGGGTTTTACAGCCATGTGCAGAAGCCTGCAGACACACTCGCACGCCGGGGGCTCGAACGATAATGTTTTATGTTTATTTTAAAGCTCAGGTTCTGCTATAAAACCATATCATTAAAGACTTAACACGCTCCAACACGCTAATGCAGCTGGCAGGGAACAGAGGCCCGGAGCCCGCTCATTAGCGCCACGATGCTAAGTGGTGCCTGCTAGTTTTCATTCATGATTTGCAACGTTGGCATTTTTAATACGCTCGTGTTCCTTTGAAGGTTGTGAATATTTATAGTGACGGACGTTTATATGATGGACAGCGTTCTGTAATTACGCCAGACACGTGCCAATTATCGAGTTTACGATACGCTGCAATATTCAACTTGAACAAAATTTTACCGTGGGCCCCGGTGTAAGAAAAATATGCCGTTACTAGATTTAAGTTCTCACACGTCAAACCTTTCATGTAAAATGTTGACGCTGTATAACAGCTAACTCTTCAATTTAGTTTAGTTTAGTTCAGCCGAACTGTGTAGTATCGTCACTAGCGCAGGTGATAACTAGCTAACCAGTAACTACTAACAATTTTCCATTACGGATATAGAAACATCACTTCTTGTACTTTGTTTATCCCTCAGAAGTCTACGCATATTTTTTTCCCCCTATTTTTGATAACTAGCTTTAAAAAAAAAATCAATTGTGATGTTTTATAATATCTTCAGCGCAGATATCTGATTGGTGCAGAGACTGAATAACAAAGCATACGATTGGTCGAAAGGTCTTGTTTCAAAGCTGTGCGTCTGCTGTTTATATTACAACTGACATCAACCTTAACGACTGAACAGCAAATAAATATATAAATATGAAAAAAAAAAAACCCTGGTTTATAATATATAATACAAAACATTGCTAAATTGTGAAGCTATGATGGATTTGCGATTCAGATTTTTTTTCACAGATCTGTGCGACAGGATGTAATTCAACGTAAATCTTATACGCTAAATAATTCCTAAATTATTAAGCGGTATGTAAGACATTATATTACATGTCAACATGACAGATTTTTAAGGATTTAACTAATTAGAGGTTATAATTATAAATAGAGATATGCTAATTTCTTACTATGGAAGATTATACTTATAGCAGCCGGGTCTGAATTAGATTTTTTCAAGACATCAGCTGCGTTCAAATTCTTCAAAGTTTCCTCTGGTGTTACCTCAGTATGATCATACATCTTCACCGCACACCGTTATTTCTGGCTAGACGTTTGGAGATGCTTTGCTTCTGGCTTTGAACGTGACTACAGTTGGCTGAATAACATTGCTAGCTAGAAAGAGTTGTTAGCTATTTTCTTTTTAATCATAAGGCAACTTAGAAGAGATGAAACAATTGTTTTCAAAAAGATGAAGAAGTATAAGTTTAGCACACTGAAGCCCTGATTTTAACAGTAATTCTGTGTAAAACATCTGCAACATGGCTGCAAACTCCACATGCAAGTCACTACTCGTTAATGCTAATGTTTCAGAGGGTTTCATTCGTGTGTGTGTGAGTGTGTGTGTGTGTGTGTGGTTAATATTTGTGGTTTTCTGCACTACATTCATTGAGACTTGAAAGTACCACCACACAGCAACAGATGAATGATGCTCCAGCGTCAATATTTACTACACAGCAGCATTCCTTCAGTGAAGGGGGCGTGGCCACTGTGTCTTACAGTCTCAGTGAATGAGATGAAGGGGGCGTGGCCACTGTGTCTTACAGTCTCAGTGAATGAGATGAAGGGGGCGTGGCCACTGTGTCTTACAGTCTCAGTGAATGAGGTGAAGGGGGCGTGGCCTCTGTGGGTCAGTCTCCGTGAATGAGATGAAGGAGGCGTGGCCTCTGTGTGTCAGTCTCCGTGAATGAGATGAAGGAGGCGTGGCCTCTGTGTGTCAGTCTCCGTGAATGAGATGAAGGAGGCGTGGCCTCTGTGTGTCAGTCTCCGTGAAGGAGGCGTGGCCTCTGTGTGTCAGTCTCCGTGAATGAGATGAAGGAGGCGTGGCCTCTGTGTGTCAGTCTACGTGAATGAGATGAAGGAGGCGTGGCCTCTGTGTGTCAGTCTCCGTGAATGAGGTGAAGGAGGCGTGGCCTCTGTGAGTCAGTCTCCGTGAATGAGGTGAAGGAGGCGTGGCCTCTGTGTGTCAGTCTCCGTGAATGAGGTGAAGGAGGCGTGGCCTCTGTGTGTCAGTCTCCGTGAATGAGATGAAGGAGGCGTGGCCTCTGTGTGTCAGTCTCCGTGAATGAGATGAAGGAGGCGTGGCCTCTGTGAGTCAGTCTCCGTGAATGAGATGAAGGAGGCGTGGCCTCTGTGAGTCAGTCTCCGTGAATGAGATGAAGGAGGCGTGGCCTCTGTGTGTCAGTCTCAAAGAATGAAATGAAGGGGGCGTGGCCTCTGTGTGTCAGTCTCAAAGAATGAAATGAAGGGGGCGTGGCTATCACTATAAATCATATTGTATCGAATCTTTGAATGTATCTTGCATACATATATGACCGATGTGCGTAAAGTTTAATCCTGACACTACACCACTAGCAGTGGAAGGCGCTACTGATGATTCAAGCGTTTGACGAACAAATGACAAATGGTTTTTTCGCCATAATTCTGACATGACATGAATGCACTGCTATACTGCGGCGTAAGCCTGATGTTTAGACACAGGTGTTATCACGTGATGACACACATCTGTAATCTCTCTCTCGCTCTCTGATGTTCAGTGTCTGACTGTTAAGAAAATCAGACAAAAGTCAACAGTAATACAAATAAAATTTGAAGAAAAAAAAAAAACTCGACTAAACAGCAAATGAGCTAAAAGTAATTAAAAATCAGACAGAGTTACAAGAGAAATTTAAAATCTCACAGGTGGACAGCTGTGAGTCTCTGAAAGAGGGCGTGGCTGGCGTGAAGGAGGCGGAGTGTAACGGTGAGAATGAGAACGGGGTTTCCCAAGGTGCTCTACAGGGGCACGACTCCTCCTCTGACTCCTCCCACCAGAACAGCTCGGACAAGGCCGATCAGGAGGAAAGCTCTGCCCCCTCCACGCCACGGAAGAAACGTGGGCGACGGAAACTCGAGCACCCTGAAAAACGTGAGTCACAGGTCTTTCATTCCATCTTTTATCTTTTTGTTTTGTCATTTTCCCAGAACAGCTTGTTGGGTTGGGTTGGGGGGGGGGGGGGGGGGGGGGGGGGGGGGGGGGGGGGGGGGGGGGGTAACAGGGTAAATTGTGCCGTAGTTACAGAAAACAGAGCTAAATTATGCTACTGTACTCACACTAGCATACGTTAAGAAGTTTTCAGATACTTTGTGTGTGTAATAATCTGTTAGTTTACTGTATGTGTGTTATTACAGATGCAAAACCTTTAGGAAACTACAAAGATTTTGTAAATGTAGCCCTGTAGAGTCTGTTAACTGAGTGAGGAATAAAACACTGTGACACGCGACATGCTGCAGGAAAGTAATCAAATTGTTTTCTCATAACACATCTTCAAGTGTTTTATTCCTCTTATACCTCATCCATTACATTTTTATAACGTATTAATGAGCTACACTTAATACTTTTTTTTTTTATCAAGTTGTAGTTCTATAGCAGCTGTAAACAGCTGTTCTCTCACCAGCTTCTCTTTTTTTCCCCCTTTCTCAAAGTTAATAAGACAAAAAAACGCAGCTTGTCCTGTTACTGTGAAACCGCAGAGCGTGAACTCCTCTGTCCTGAAGAAAAACCGTTACAAAGCACTGACACTAATGTTTATTAAATCTCTCTCTCTCTATCTCTCCCTCTCTGTATCTCTCTCTTTCTATATCTGCCTCTCTGTGTCACTCTCTGTCTTCCTCTATCTCTCTATCTTTCCCTCTCTCTCTGTATCTCTCTCTCTCTCTGTATCTCTTTCTATATCTGCCTCTCTGTGTCGCTCTCTGTCTTCCTCTATCTCTCTATCTTTCCGTCTCTCTCTGTATCTCTCTCTCTCTCTGTATCTCTTTCTATATCTGCCTCTCTGTGTCGCTCTCTGTCTTCCTCTATCTCTCTATCTTTCTGTCTCTCTCTGTATCTCTCTCCTTCTATATCTGTCTGTGTCGCTTTCTCTTTTTCTCTATCTCTCTATCTGTCCCTCTCTCTCTCTCTCTCTCTCTCTGTGTATCTCTTTCTATATCTGCCTCTCTGTGTCACTCTCTGTCTTCCTCTATCTCTCTATCTTTCCGTCTCTCTCTGTATCTCTCTCCTTCTATATCTGTCTGTGTCGCTTTCTCTTTTTCTCTATCTCTCTATCTGTCGTCGCCCCCCCCCCCCCCCCTCTCTCTCTCTCTCTCTCTCTCTCTCTCTCAGATGTGGAGGAGGATGGCAGTAGCAGTGATACCAGTAGAGGAGAGGTAAATTCTCTTCACATGCTCGATACACTTGCACATCACATTTAAACTGAATATCAGCACTAATGGGTCTGAAGATGAAAAAAAAATTGACTGTGTGTGTGTGTGTGTGTGTGTAGGGCGACAGTGGACGTGTGCGGACTCGTGAGGGCAGAAACATCAGCCTCCGGCGCAGACCTGTACCTCGAATCACCTTCCAGGCCGGAGACCCTTTTCATATGAGCAAGAGAGAGAGAGAGGAGCTGCTCGCCCGCTGGAAAAAAGAGGAGGTGAGAGAGAGACGGATAAAGAGACAGAGAGAGAGAGAGAGAGACGGAGAGAGAGACATTACATTTATCGTTGTACGACAGGTCTTTGCAGAGGCGGGGCTTAAGTTATCCCTGAGTGTGTGGTGCGTACAGGTGGAGAATTAGAGAGGGAGATGAATGCCTGTGGAAACTTAAAGAGAGTTAAACCAAAGGAAGGAATAAAGCTGTGTGTGTGTGTGTGTGTGTGTGTGTGTGTGTGTGTGTAAGCGGAAAGTGCGCCTCAGTGGAAAGTCAGTTGCTTTAGAGCACTCTGCTCAGGCCCCGTTTCCTGTGTGGGGTGTAGAGTGTGTGTGTGTGTGTGTGTGTGTGTGTGTGTGTGTGTGTGTGTGTGTGTGTGTGTGTGTGTGTGTGTGTGTGTGTGCGCGTGTGTGTGTGTGTGTGTGTGCTTATGATGCTACAGTTGTAAAAGAAATAATACAGATTGTGTTTTAACAATCCAGTGTCTGAAAGGTGCATTTAAAGCTGACACTTTAAAGGCCACACCTCCTTTACTGCGACTGACACACACGCACACACACACACACAGGCCACACC
>CM041004.1:2337232-2352232 GCA_022985145.1 Pangasius djambal
GAGCGTGGCTCAAGTACGGGAGTATTCCTTTAACACTAGAGCGTGGCTCAAATACGGGAGTATTCCTTTAACGCTAGAGCGTGGCTCAAGTACGGGAGTATTCCTTTAACGCTAGAGCGTGGCTCAAATACGGGAGTATTCCTTTAACACTGGAGCGTGGCTCAAGTACGGGAGTATTCCTTTAACGCTAGAGCGTGGCTCAAGTACGGGAGTATTCCTTTAACACTGGAGTGTGGCTCAAATACCGGCATATTCCTGCAATGCTACAGTATTTCTTTAATGCTGGAGTATTTTTTTTTTATAGAGTATCCAGAAATCGAGTTTTTTTTCCCCCTCAGGTTATAAACATCAGGAATCAGTGTCACTGTCACACTCCCATCTTCTCATAGCACAAAACCCAAGACCAGAAGTCACACTTTTGCCCTTTACATTCGCACTGGGACCTTTTCCCACGTGTACACACACAGACAGACAGACACACACACACACAGACAGACAGACAGACACACACACACACACACACACACACACATACACACGTCCCCAGATGACAGTAAACACCTGTACACGCAGCGTATGTTTCCACTGAAGCTGAAAAATCAATATTTACCCTGCTGAGGCTTTCAGAGAGAGATTTAAAAGCCCTCTTCTAACACACAAACACACACACACACACAGTTGTTATTCTTTTCTCCTTTAATACACTTTGAGCATGTTATATTCTGTCCACACACACACACACACACACACACACACGTATATATCTTATTTCTTTTACTCTTTGAGAATATCATATTTTATTTCATGTTTTATTCTCACTGTGTCTCTCCTTCTGTTTCTCTTTTCTACACACACACACACACACACACACACACACAACACATTACTATTGTATAACAGGAACAGTGTTGCCGCTGCTGTGTCTGGCAGGATCCCAGTTGCAGTCAGCCCAGCACTGCATTGTTCCACTGTGTGTGTGTGTGTGTGTGTGTGTGTGTGTGTGAACTCACTGAACCTGTTGTGTGTTGTGTCCTGGTTTGTTGAGAGATCAGCGTAACTGACAGCAATGATGTTGTGGAGCTAAAAATACGATCATGTCTCAACTCATTTCACTTCATTGACCTCGGGCTGCACTGTACATGATGAACAGTTACGATTCTTGTACTTTAGTCAACTGTCAATCAAGTGTGCTCATTAGAATATTAGGCCACACCCACCACACCCTTTGATGGATGTGGCTCTGACAGTAAAATACATTATTGTTTCTATAGTAACAGTTCATTCACATAATCTGAGGCTACTAATAGACGGATAAGGAGATGTTTATGTAACATTTCTGGAAGGAGTCTCCAGTGTCAGCACTTGTAACAGTCAGTAAATGAAGGCAAAAAAAGAGGCGCTGGTGAGGGAACAACTGTTTATAGCTGCTAAGCGAGAACGGGAACTAATTTGTTTGGACATTCTCGCAGACGTGCCACGACATTAAATGTAACTATAAACGGATAAAATGTATGAAGTGTCATTAATTAAGAAATTAAAAGTTGTAGCTGTTGTCAAATTGCAGCAGTATAAAAGGAATAAAACATTCTGGGACATGCTGCAATCGGAAAATAATCACCTTCAGGGTGGTAACATTAACACTGCTTCATCACCCAGTCGTGGATTAGTTTCCTACAAGAGCATGCCACCAAGTGTATTATTCCTTACATAACTCCATCCACTCATTTATTTAACCTCAGAAGGTGCAGTTATCTTTTTAAGCTTTACATAATAATATTTGTAAATACATACTGTGCGTGTGTGTGTGTGTGTGTGTTAAACTCATCCATGTTCATCTGCAAATTCAGGAAGAGAAGAAGGCTCACCTGACGCCGCTCATGAACGACACCATGGCCGACCAATCAGAAGACGACACTCAAAGAAACGAAGAGCAACCAGAGGTCAGCAGTGTCACACCCACTCCTGCGCCACAGACTCCACCCCCTCAGCAGCAGCACACAGACCCCGCTTCACCGACGGTCGCCACGACGCCAGAGCCCGCCCCTGTCCCTGTTGCCTGCGGTAACAAAGAGCTGCGCAAATCGGCGGAGGCGGAGCAAGAGTACGATGTACGTCTGGGTGTATTTCTGTGCTAACTTCGGTATAAGCTGGGTAAAAAAAAAAAGAAGACATCTTGTTGAACAGTAGCTGATGGAACTTTTTATTTGCCGACATTTTCACACTTCGCTTGAAGTTTTTGTTATTAGAAGCAAACCTAGCAATGAGTGCATTCAGTTAAATATAAGAGCAAGTAACATTCCAACTTCCTGTTTTTCTCTACGACGTCTATTACCTTGTTGAAAATGCCTAAAAGTTGGTGAACTGTTTTAAAGTCTCGCTAACTGGTGAGTATAATTGGCTAGCAGTAGCATTGCTCTGAATATTGAAAGAAATTGGCCAGGAGAGTGATTCTCATGACCATTAGCCATGTTTTCAATGTTTGTGTGCTTATGTGAGGATTTATTTATTTTTTTTAAATACTAATTCTTTGTTTAAGGATGGGCGTGGCTTCGGGATCGGGGAGCTGATCTGGGGGAAGCTGCGCGGGTTCTCCTGGTGGCCCGGCCGCATCGTCTCCTGGTGGATGACAGGACGCAGTCGGGCTGCAGAGGGAACCAGATGGGTCATGTGGTTCGGAGATGGAAAATTCTCAGTGGTGAGTTAAAGAAATAAAATTCCATCACACTCTGAGTAAACTGACCAAATCACACGATAGTAAACCGGTCAGTACCTTCCTCTGTACCGAATCACCCAATCGTCCGATAGTAAACTGGCTAATTCCCTCCCACTGTCGTGAGACAGCGATGCTCTAAAGACATTAGCCTAAGTGGGTTCAAGTACTGGTGCAACCACACACATGCTAATGTGGCTAACAGTGAATATGCAAATATGTAAATATGTGAATTTATCCCTAATGAGCAAGCCAGAGGTGACGGTGGTGAGGAAAAACCTCGAGAGGAACCAGGCTCAAAAGGGAACCCATCCTCATCTGGGTGCAACGGATAGTGCGCTTATAAATAAATCCCTTCTATTATTGTGTACTATATTATGGACAAATAGTGCAGTTGTGCAACCAGTAAATTCATCACATAAACAACAACTAACAGTCCTGTCTCGTCCTCTCCTCAGGTGTGCGTGGAAAAACTGTTGCCTTTGAGTTCATTTTCTACTGCCTTTCATCAGCCTACCTACAGCAAACAGCCCATGTACAGAAAAGCTATCTATGAGGTGCTACAAGTGAGTAAAAAGCTAATTCTCTTCCCCGCCTTCATATATAACAAACTTTACTTTAAACTCTTGTATTGTGCTCTTCATTGAAATTGGCTTTTTTTTTTTTTTTTAATGTGAATTTTGGGATATCGCATTAAAAACCGCCGGATGGAAACACCGAGCACGAATAAAATCACCAAACTTCGCATTAAAAACGTATATGCTCAATTGAGGCGGATATTTTTTTTTTTTTATTCGATAAGAAGACATCATGTGATTGGACGTTCAGTGCATGTGGCTAACTTATACAGCGCAATGGCGATGGCAGTTCGGAACTGGGGCTCGGCGGGTCAGAAAATGCCTGAGCCGAAGTCTGTCATCGAAATGAATTGCTATAATTACCTCCCAGAACTGTCTCGCATGACTCCCTTCCCAAACATAGGCATCCGCCTCCGATCGCAAGATAACATGAGGTTTGTGATAGCGTTTCCTCTGCGCGCTCTGATGTGCAAGTAATTTATAATATTGGAAAAAAAAAAGAGCCACAGTGGCTTCCCCGACTGCAACAACTTCCATTTGTATTGACGTTCTGCGCCAGTTTCCCCGGAAGTGACAGTTTTGTTCTCTTGAACACGTGGGATACAAACGGTGCTTTATTCGCAAATGTTTTATGTGATATTCCAATATTTTTTTTTGTTTTTTTTTTTGCATAAGTTAAATTAGCAACTTGGATGGAAACATGCTGTTGTGCTGTGTGTGTGTGTGTGTGTGTGTGTGTGTGTGTGTGTGTAGACGGCCAGTACACGGGCGGGGAAGCCGTTTCCAGTGTGTGTGTCAACTGATGACTCTGACACGGGGAAGAGTGTGGAGCTGCAGACCAGAGAGATGATCGAGTGGGCCAGTGCAGGATTTCTACCTACTGGGGCCAAGGGCCTGGAGCCACCACCTGGTACCTTACTGCTGTATACTACACTATACTACACTATACTGCTGTATACTACACTATACTGCTGTATACTACACTATACTACTACACTATACCACTGTATACTACACTATACCACTGTATACTACACTATACTACTGCATACTACACTATACTACACTATACTGCTGTATACTACACTATACTACACTATACTGCTGTATACTACACTATACTACTGCATACTACACTATACTACACTATACTGCTGTATACTACACTATACTACTGCATACTACACTATACTGCTGTATACTACACTATACTGCTGTATACTACACTATACTACTGCATACTACACTATACTACACTATACTGCTGTATACTACACTATACTGCTGTATACTACACTATACTACACTATACTGCTGTATACTACACTATACTGCTGCATACTACACTATACTACTGTATACTACACTATACTACACTATACTGCTGCATACTACACTATACTACTGTATACTACACTATACTGCTGTATACTACACTATACTACACTACTACACTATACTAAACTATACTACTCTATACTATTACACTGTACTACTGTATACTACATTATACTACACTACTATTACACTGTACTACTGTATACTACACTATACTACATTATACTATTACACTACAGTACCACACTCTGTTGTACTACAGTACTATACTCTGTTGTACTAACCTTTTACTGCCGTTATTTGCTCTGCTGTAATATTCAAGCAGTGAAGTATTCTCTATAACACACTACTGTACACGCTTGCTATACTTCTATACTCTACTGTTCTATATAGGACTATACTACTATGCTCTGCTGTACTACCCTATGGTCTTTCCACTATTAAATAAACTGAAATACTGTCAAAGGTGTGCTTCTTAGGGATTTGTGTGTGTGTGTGTGTTTCAGCCGAGCGGAATCCCTACACTGAAGTGTACCCCGAAATGTGGGTGGAGCCAGAAGCCGCAGCGTACACAGCTCCACCTGCCAAGAAACCCAGGAAGAGCAGTTTGGAGAAACCTAAAATTAAAGAGATTATTGATGAAGGGACCAGAGGTATTACATTTGGCGCACACACACACACACACACTCAGGCTGCACAGTTTATCATTTGTCAGTTGTTTAGATTTTACATCATCATCATCATCATCATATTGATTTTTGCTAAACTTGTATCACCGAAGCCTGCAATATGAAAATAAGCCCTCAAACAAACCATAATAAATTTATTTTTAGTGTCCCAGCCTCTCTGAGCTTCCAGAAATTGTTTCTGTGGTTGTTTTGCTAAAATGTGGCACTGATCCAAAAAAACAAATTCTATTATTTCTGTTTTCCAGAGAGGCTGCTGTACGAGGTACGTCAAAAGTGCAGGAATATCGAAGGTAAGCAACAGTTTCCCATCATTCTTTCCATGTTTGACCTCTTGAGCCACGCTAGACAGAGTTAACGTGCGTCATACGCACCGTGCTGCTGTACGATTTAAGAAACATCTCGAATGCTAGAAATCAGCTGTTAGAAATCTGACGTTTTTAGAAATGTCCCAAAAGTCAGGCATTTTTAGGAAACGTTCCAAAATGCTAAAATGCTTGGTCATTTTAGAAAAACCTTTCAAATGCCTTTTTAGGAAACTTAGCAATGCATCTTGGCAAAGGTTTTTAAGTTTCTGGAAAAACTCAAGCCATGCTGATGTCATCTTTGTGCACAGATATATGTATATCATGTGGAAGTCTGAACGTGTCACTCGAACATCCGCTCTTCATCGGCGCCATGTGCCAGAGCTGCAAGGTACAACACACACACACACAAACACACTCGCAGCCATGCTGAAACAAATGGACACACGCCACAACAGTCAAGTGGGAAGTCAACAGACACTAATAGTCATTTTTAATAATAATTTTTGTTTACTGATGTCTTATTGAGATCAAGTGGTTAAAGTTTGGAGATTACACACATTCCTAAAAGGTGTAGCTGTTTCTTGGACTGACCGTGACTCAGGAAGTGTTTGTGGTGCGTGCAGAACTGCTTCCTGGAGTGTGCGTATCAGTACGACGATGACGGCTACCAGTCCTATTGCACCATCTGCTGTGGGGGGAGAGAGGTGCTTATGTGTGGGAACAACAACTGCTGCAGGTGTGTGTGTGTGTGTGTGGTCATGTGTCTCTCATATGCACAAGTGTAAAAGAAGTTGTTTAATAAATACCCATCATTCATCGTCGCTGTTCCTGTGCATGCCACTGTTTAGATTTAAACAAACGCATTCCCATATTTAACCATATACGGCATGCAGGCAGAACTCGACATTTTGCGCAAACAAAAGAACTTAAATTTGTTTTGAGGCAGAGATTTTGATTCCCGATCAGTGAAGTGTTGCGGTGTTAAGCTGTGCTGTTTAATATATTTTAACGACGTTGAACATTAACAAATGCACATCGCAAGTCTATATAGCTAAAAACCCAGGATTGCAGAGAAATCCTGTAAACAAAATTAAAAGCTAAACAGTAAATTAAATGACGATATAATTTGGATGTGATTAAATAAATAAGCAAATACAGCGCCAGTGTTTTATGAACCTTTAATGTTTTCTCCTCTGTTTGCAGTATAATATTCACACCGATTTTATACCTAATAATATTTAAATGCAAACGTTTAAAAATGTTTCACAGCCCTAGTTTCGTACACACCATTAGTAAATTGCCTGTAGCAAAGGCAGGGCAAGGAAAGAAAACAGCAGAAATACGGCAACACACATGGGACAAAAATGTAACTGGTACATATGTGATAGGGACCAAAAAAAAAAAAAAAAAAAAAAGAAGAAGAAGAAGGAAAATAAAAATGGCTGGTTAACGTTAATGTGGTTTTTCCAACATGTTAATTTTATTCTTGGTGATGCATCTCATACCACGATGTGAACTCTGCGTGTGTGTGTAGGTGCTTCTGCGTGGAGTGTGTAGATCTCCTGGTTGGTACCGGCTCAGCACAGGCTGCTATAAACGAGGACCCGTGGAACTGCTACATGTGCAGCAGTAAGGGTGTGTTTGGAATGCTCCGGCGCAGAGAGGACTGGACATCACGCCTCCAGCTGTTCTTCGCCAACAACCACGACCAGGACTTCGTGAGTTACCCCATGCTAAAACATTGTAGCGTGTGTGTGTGAGTGTGAGAGAGAGCGCGTGCTGATACCAATCAAAGCTGTGTATCAAGTCTAAAGTTTGGAACGAGAGTATGCAGATTTCACAGATGGTTTCGGTATTCCTCTCTGCCGTATCCATCCAAACAAACTCACAACTGTTTACAGAGTGTTCGGATCCGAGCGTAACAGCGTTGAACAGTTAACCTGCGGCTGATTTGGCATTTCTCCTTTTTCCTCTTCTTATGAAGACACACTTACTCCGATGGCATTTAGCAAATGCTCTTATCCAGAGTGACCTACAGTAATTTGACGTGTATGATTAGTATTTGCTCAAATGTGTATCGAGGGGGTCTTCAGTCCACTCTTGAAGAACGCTGAAGGACGTTTATTCCATCACCTTGCTTCAGTACTGAATGCCTTTCTTCCTTGCGACGCTCTGAAGGGCGGCGAGTTAAGACAAGCAGATCAAAGGGCTTGAGGTTAAGGTTAGATTTGACCGTAGAGTTTTGTATCTAACCAGCGGAGGAACATGGCAGTGGAGTGATTATGGGTGAACTTGAAGGCAAATTAAACTGCTGCATTCTCTAGTAAAGTGTTAATGTCATGTGCAGGAAGACCAGCCAGGAGTGAGCCAGCCAGGAGTGAGCCAGCCAAGATCGACACATTCAGGAGAGAGAGCTAGTCAAGAGAGAGGTATTAAGGAGGGAGCCAGCCAGAAGCAAGGCAATTGCTAGAAGCGAGTGAGACAGGAGAGATCCAGTCAGGAGAGGGAGCCAGCCAGCCAGGAGCAAGACAGAAGGGACCGAGGAGAGAAAGTCAGCCAGAAGTGAGCCAGTCAGGAGAGAGAGTTAAGTCGAGAGAGATCAGGCCAGGAATGAGCCAGCCAGGAGCACGTAAGTTGGCTTAGTGTGTCAACTAGAGGTAAGGAGTGAGTGAGTAAGTCAGGAGAGAGACAGCAAGGAGCAGATTACGCAAGTCAGGCTCCAAGAACAATTATCCTGCCACCTTGGACAGAAATGGTTGAATTTCATTTTTTTTTAAATGTTCCTGTACACACAGGAACAAGAGCAACACTAACTAGTCATCCAGCAAAACACCGTAAGTTTTGTACGTTTTTGAAAGTAATCCCTGAAGGCCAGACGTGAGCATGCATTTCATGAACGTTATAGCAGCTCGGTCTTTTTTTGGGGAATTAGATCTAGGTGAGGAGCCACCATCCATGAGACGCATTTACACTTACAGAATTCAGCGGACGCCCCCTTACAGAAGTGCTTTGTAGTCTCTATCCAAAACATCCTCACGCTAGTTCACTAGGTCAAAGACTAAGAACGCCGTCGAGCCTAAATCCTGTTAGACAGATGCATGAAAAGAAAACGTAAATCTTAGGTTTTTAGTTCTCAGAAGTTCTTAGGTCTCAAGGATTTCTCGCTGCTTCTCTCTCTCTCTCTCTCTGTCTCTCAGGAGCCTCCTAAGATCTACACTCCTGTAGCGGCGGAGAAAAGGCAGCCAATCAGAGTGCTCTCTCTGTTCGATGGCATTGCTACAGGTGAGCTCACACCTGTCTGACTGAGGTGTGTTATTATAGCACGACTGGAAGCTGTACTTAAACTGGAACGGTGTTGTGATTATAATGTGTGTGTGTGTGTGTGTGTGTGTGTACACGTGCGTGCGCACACTCAGGTCTGTTGGTGCTAAAGGACCTGGGCATCCAGGTGGAGCGCTACGTGGCGTCCGAGGTGTGCGAGGACTCCATTACAGTGGGGATGGTGAGACACCAGGGCCGGATCATGTATGTGGGTGACGTCCGCAACGTCACACACAAACACGTGAGTTACACACACGTCCCCCTGTTTCCTACAGCCATCCCAAATACCTCACTACACCAGCTGCCCGTTAGTAAACCAGCTCACAAAATGGTCGCTATTAATTAACGTATTTCAGTAGCCTGGGAATAAATTTCATTCTGTGCAACTGTTTACTGTAAGTAGCTTCGGTCTGTTTTATGATGGTTCTCATGGATAAATTCATTTTAGAGCTGGGATTTAAATTAATTACAATTCTTGTTAATATGTCCTCGTAGAAGAAAGGAAACAATTTAATATTGGCGCAAACGGCACACCGTGTCATGATTGGTTAAATGTTTTCAGGGATTACTCAGCAGTGAGTGTGTGTGTGTGTGTGTGTGTGTGTGTGTGTGTGTGTGTGTGTGTGTGTGTGTCTCTCTAACCAAGATGTCCTTGCATTAATGAGCTCCATCATACTGCAGCTGTAACCCTGTGGTGCACCATATTTTTGTCCATATTGTACAGTTCTGCTCTCTCTCTCTCTCTCTCTCTCTCTCTCTCTGTGTGTGTGTGTGTGTGTGTGTGTGTGTGTGTGTGTGTGTGTGTGTGTGTGTATAAATAGAGATATGAATGCAGCAGTGCTGATGGAGCTCATATTTCAGCTCTGGCTTTGAAGTGTAGGCGTTTCTGCTTTTCTCCCCTCAGGCCTACGCTCTGCTGCGCTGACAGTACTGAGGATCTGTGTGTGTTTGAGAGAGAGAGAGAGAGAGAGAGAGAAAGATGGAGGGATCACCCTGTTTATATCGCGACCTGATTCATGAAACCGTCGTACTGCATATAAATGAGCAGAGATTTGATGAATCAGTTTGAGCCGTGTGTTAAAACTGACAGGCGGAATCTGATTACAGACCGAACTGATCTCGTTTCCCAAAAAACATGATCAAATCGTGAGGGAATCACGCTGGACTAGCGAGGATTTAGATATTCCTTAGGCAGACCGTTTCTTCTGCTGCTGCTGCGTTTGTTAACTGCTGCCTTACACAACGTGATCTTTCACACGTGAGAAAACAACCTAAGGGGAGAAAAAAAAAAAAAAAAACATTTCCACCTTGCAGTAGCGACATCTAATGGGTTCTTAAGGGCTGCCTCACATGTACACGGATTTGGATCAAATTTACACTAATAACACACTAATTTATGAAGGTTTAAGATGCTACTTAGCTACTGAAGTAATCAAAGGACGTAAAAGGACGTAGGGCAGCATTTCAGGGCCCAGGGCGGATTTAAAAAGTGCAGTGTTTTAAGATAAAGTAGAGAGAATTTAACTAACAGGTAATATTACAAGTAAAAACGTTGTATGAAACGGAGGCTTGGCATTGCTGCATTAGCCTCATAGCACCAGTAGTTCAGTTAACATGTAAAGGTTTTAACGTGTGTGTGTGTGTGTGTGTGTGTGTGTTGCAGATTCAAGAGTGGGGTCCATTTGATCTGGTGATAGGTGGGAGCCCCTGCAATGACCTCTCCATTGTCAACCCAGCCAGGAAAGGACTCTTTGGTACGTTCTGTGTGTGTGTTTTAAATGTATGTATGAATAAAAGTACATATAACGCCAAGCTTGAGTTTGATGTTAAAACCTCCAGCATGAAATGTTTGGAAGAAAAAAAAAAAACCCACCTAAATATAATACAAAACACCACCTGAGAGCGCTCATCAAATCGATCAGAGAATGGGTGTGGCCTAATATTCTAATGAGCACACTTGATTGACAGCCCTGTGTCTAAGACTCCCGGCAACGAGAATCAGGATGGTTAAAATTCACATGTAGGCTAAATCTATATCTTCAGCACGCTAGTGTGCGAACACACGGTTCAGATTTAAAAACTAGAAAAATTGGATTACCTGAGATTAGCCCCGCCTACTTTACCTTAAAAGACATTCGGGGGAACTCAGAAGTCACTTCTCAGACCTATAAGAATCAAATCAGGAATCGACGCATGGCCCGTATTGTATGATCTTTTGTAATGGTGTGTGTGTGTGTGTGTGTGTGTGGTGCAGAGGGCACTGGGCGACTGTTTTTCGAGTTTTACCGCCTGCTACACGAGGCTCGTCCTAAAGAAGGAGACGAGCGGCCGTTCTTCTGGCTCTTCGAGAACGTTGTGGCCATGGGAGTTAGCGACAAGAGAGACATCTCGCGCTTCCTCGAGGTGTACACACACACACACACACACACACACACACACACATACACGCCTTTCTATTGGCTAACTAATGCTACCTCTAACGTCAGTTCACTTTAGGACTTCTTGTGAATGTAGACTAACGCAACCTTCTCTCTCACCTCAGTGCAACCCAGTGATGATCGATGCCAAGGAGGTGTCTGCTGCCCACCGCGCCCGCTACTTCTGGGGCAACCTGCCTGGCATGAACAGGTGAGAATGACCTTTATCTGCTTCTGTACCACAACTCTTTCTCCATCCATCCATCCATCCCTGTCTTTCCATCTCACACCTGACCATAAATCAGAGTGCAGCTAGTTGTTGAGTGCGAGAGCGACAGCAGGAATAAAACAGAAGGAAATTGATTATTTGCCTGTAACAGCACGTCCCGAAATGTTTATCCCTCTTACACCACAACAATTTTATTCATCAACGGCACTTTTCATCCGTTCATAGCTACATTTAACGTTGCGGAACGTCCACGAAACTAGTTCCTGCTCCCTCTTACATTAAACAGTCGTTCCCTCACCAACCTCTCAAAAGTTAATGAGACAGAAGAAAAAAAAACCCGTAGCTTGTCATGTTACTGAGAAACGACTTCACCTCTAACACTGGAGACTCCTTCCATAAGTGTTAAAATAAACGTCTCCTTACAGAAATCTGTTACCATAGAAACGACATATCACAACATATTAACATATTACAAGCGCTTTAATATAAAGCTATGATTTGCCTTCTGGCCAATAATATTCAAGAATTCGACCGTACTACAGTAACGTAACGTCTTTTTTAAAAAAAAAAAATTTTTTGTCGTCTCCCACAGGCCGCTAACTGCCATGCCGAATGATAGGCTCGACCTGCAGGACTGTCTGGAACATGGACGCACAGCAAAGGTTGGTCATGTGAGGCGCAAGTCTCATGAAAGCACCATGAAAGTGAGGATGTAGATTTGAACTGTCCACTAGAGGGTGCTGTTGATCCGATTTTCCTTTTATTGTCGCAGTTATTATATGTCATTATGTTATGATGTTATTATTTATCACCTAAATAATCAAATGTTGTCAATGCTTGGGGGGAAGGAAAAAAAAACGCTGATCTGGAGTTTGACTATGTACAATGTTAACGTGGACATATTTACAAAGAATTTTATCTTGTAACTATGAATTCTCCTTAAATGATGATAAAAGTTCGTAGCTGAGAGTTTTTTTTAAAGCCCAGTTCACAAATCTGTGCACAGGTCGGAGACGACGATTACGAGGTGGTTTTGGTCGGGGGGAAAAATGGAGTGAGAAAACCTATTTTGTTTTTTATTATTATTATTTATTTTTATTTTTTTTTTTGCATTATCAACAGAACAAAGTTACAGAAGTATTCCACTTTCACACGCAAAATTAAACCTTACCGTCTACCGTAGGCCATGACTTTTGTCACTGACACGCCCCCAAAGTCAGGGCTCATCGAAAAATACGAGTTCCCGAGCTGTAATTACGACAACGTGGTGGCGTTCGAGTGCGCTCACCCCATAATCACAATATTTCCGACACGACTCGATACCTAAACTAAGAAAAAAAAAAAGGGGTCCTGGGTCATGAATTATACCGACAGTGATTGGCTGATGTGGTAGCAGCTTGTGTGACGAGCTCAAATTAAAAAAAAAAAACTCAATAAACAAAGTCATAAAAAAAAATATATAAAATGAAAGCAAAAACAGTGTCCCTCTTCATATCGCACAAAAACAGTCAGTGTAACCTATACGTGTATTAATGACAATATTTGTATTTTAATCTACATTTAATTTTTAAATGAAGCAGACTATACCACGTTAATAATTTGTAACCGATCAACAAGGAAATATTTGACACGTGAGCATTTAGATTAGTTATTTTTTTGCATAGTACGAAATCAGCAACACTTTCGTTATTTTTTTCATCATTTCTGACTCACCGTAACGTCACGTCGTGCGACGTGTATTTATTCAGTTACGTCAAAACGTCCTCAGTAACGATGAGCTGTGTAAATTCTGAGCTCCAGTTGTACATCGCTGCATCTTTTACAACTCCACAAATACTTTCGCGATCACCACAATACGTTTTTTTTTTTAAAGCATGTTGTCATTAAATATACCAAAAGCCATCAACTTTCCTGCAGCTTTAGGATTGTTTGGGACTTGGTCTTCCTCTAAACTACCCCCAAAGTTTTCAGGTTTGGGTCCTGATTTTTAGTATTGTTACTCACACACAGAAAAAAACTTAATACTAGCATTAATACTAATACTAGACTCTTAACATTAGCATTAACACCGCCATTTTTAAGAGTTTCTCCCAGATTAAATCGGTCAGTTAGGAGCCACTTTTGGCTTTAAGATCCTTTATGAGGATCAGTTCCTACGAGCAGCAGCTCACACAGAGTTACTAATGTTTATATGAGCATTGTGATTGGGTGTGTTGATGGAGGGGGCGTGGCTAACACGGACACTGGGTTTGTGTTTCAGTTCGATAAGCTGAGAACCATCACCACTCGCTCCAACTCCATCAAGCAGGGCAAAGACCAGCACTTCCCCGTCTACATGAATAACAAGGAGGACATCCTCTGGTGCACTGAGATGGAAAGGTATGGATGGATGGAAAGGTACGGATGGATGAACTTATTCCATTTTAAAATTACTTCCAATAGTCTGGAAATTACAGTGAACATTTAGAACGTTGATGAATGAAGTGAGAGACCTGAATTCCATATTTTGATTGGTGGACCCTTATTCATGATAGAGTTGGAGGAGTAGATAAACAGATTCATACATGGATGAAAGGATGAAGGGGTAGATTCATGGATGGATAAATAGAGGGAAGGATGGAGGGATGGGTTCACTGATAGATGGATGGCTGGATTTATAGATGGATTTACACAGATGGATGAAAGGACAGATTCATGGAGGGATGGATGGAGAGACATTTAGGATAGTTTTAGTAATGAAACCAGGAGGCAGAAAGGAAAGATGGATGGATGGATAGATTGGATGGATGGATTCATGATAAAGTTAAAATTAGTTACAATTATCTGGAAAAAACCATCTCATATTTAGAACATTCATGGATGAATCATGTCCATATTTGATGGATCGACCATTATTTAGGATGGACGGACAGATGGATGGATTCACACATGGTAGATGGATGGGTGGATGAATGGGTAGACTCACGGATGGATGAATGATTGATGAAAAGATGGATGGATGTATCTATTGATGGATGGATGGACTGTTTCGCACAGGGAGGGCTGGAGGAATCCAGACCCAGATCTAGATGGATGAATGGGTAGAGTCACGGAATAGCTGAAGTATGGAATCACACATGGATGGATAGATGGGTGGATGAGTGGAACAGGAGAAGATGTGGGGGGAAAAAAGTTCCCACACCCAACACTTAAAAAGTTCTTGGGTTCCTGATAAGGTTCCTGTGGTGGAAAGAGTGTACAAATGGAGTGAAGAGGAACTGAAGTGATGAATGAAAGCGCTCATCTTTTTTCTTTTTTTCTTTTTTCCTCCTTTCCCCCCTCTCAGAGTGTTTGGATTTCCTGTCCACTACACGGACGTGTCCAACATGAGTCGTCTCGCCAGGCAAAGACTCCTGGGAAGGTCATGGAGCGTC
>CM041004.1:2354732-2389188 GCA_022985145.1 Pangasius djambal
CACATGGTGCTCCCAGAATTCCTTTCGTTTTGGTGGGCGTGGCCTCTCATGATGTGTAGGTGCTTAACAATGTGCACACACCTTCCAGTTATGAATTTAAATATCTGGATTACTGTATTCTCTCCATGCTGTTGTTGGATCGTTCGGATACAGAGTGACATTCTGGTGCTTACAGAAGCTTCCTCGGGAAGCTGGGCTGATCCGGTAGGCGTGGCCTCTCGTGGTGTGTTGGTGCTCAACAGTGTGCACTCACCGTCCAATTATCAGCGGGGATAATCGGATTTGGTTTACTGTATTCCCTCCGTGCTGTTGTACACATCGTTCAGATCAGAGGTTAACGGGACATTCTGGTGCTTTCTGGCGCTTTCTCGGGATCTTTTTTTTTTTTTGTTTCTTTTTTGTTTCTTTTGTTTTCCCCGGATTCCCAGATTTTCAAGGGTGTCGTTGTGAAGTATAAATGAGAGAGGCTAATCTCTCTGGCCTGCTTGAAAGGCAGACAGTAAAGAACTTTTTCTAGGCCACTTTCCAGACACAGATTATCCACAGTCCTGGAACGAAAGTCCTTTAGCAGTGCTGGTTCTCGCTCTTCCCAACGCCCTGAGCCAAAGTCCATCCCCCAACCTGCACCAAGAACATCCATCCACTACCACACTAACAGTGTGTTCCTTATCAGAGTCTCCTCTGCTGTGGTGCTGTTTGACTGTGAATGAACACATAGCCTTCAGTAGCTAACCTCACTAATTTTCAGGACCACTACTGACCGTTCATGATGATCCTAAGAGATGCTGGTAGGTTTGCTAGCTAGCTACTATATTGCTGTAACAATAGCCAGTTTAACAACATGGCTATCAGAGCTTAAATGGCTCATCAAGGGTTCTTTAAATGGACAGCAGTCTCGCAAGACAGAACTCTAGGTGTTGCTAAAGAGTCTGCCGATTTCCATCACTAAAAAAGGGCTTAGACCAACCTACTTTTACTAAAAGAGGCCATTTGACTGACAACCAATCACAGTCTTCTTTCTCCAGAGATATGAGCGTATCTAGCATACTCACTAATAACTGCTTCAGTAGAAGATGCGATGCTGTGAACTGTTTTTAATCCATTAACTATATGATGCGCCAAAAAGCTCAGAAACCCGCTGTACGGAAGTGCGTATACATCTAAGTACAAATAACCAATCAGAACGCAGGCTTCCTTTAGGGTGCTAGATTTAACTTGAAGAACATAACCTGTATGACGATAAGCTAAAGCTAGCTTCCCATTTTGAAACCAGTGGTAGCTAGCAAACAAAACTGAGGGCTTTCAGACATTTTTTTTGGAACTCTTAGCACAACTTTGGACATATATGAAACCGAAAGAAAAAAGCTCACACTCAAGTCACTTTTTCTTTCATTTTTTTCTGAACCTGACACACTGTCCCAGCGAGGACCCGCACCGTCCATGACTGATCATAATGTGTGTTCGGGAAAGTGGCCCTCATCTGCAAATGAACATCCAGACAGCTAAAGTCCAGAAACTAAGCTAAGCTAAGCCTGGCTTTCGGAAGACGCGTTAGCCGCTCAACACGTCTAATAAAACTCAGGCCCACATGTGTTCTTTCCAGACTCACTTCCTGTGTGGCCGAGATGGGACTCCATTCAGCCGAGTTCAGCGGTAAACCAACTGTACATAGATATGTTTGCCTTTTGTTAGCATTCGATCATGTTTTGTGCTCCGGGTGTGTTTCTCAATCCGTATAGGCTAATTTCGGTGTGATCCTAGGCTGTGTTAGCGTAGCTGTTGTGATTAGGAGACTGGCCAAAGGCGGAGCTTGATTATAATAAGCTGAAAGGCGGTGGTGGTGGTGGTGGTGGTGATGATGATGATGATGATGTGTAAGAGGGGGGCGTGTCAATCTGCTATCACGTCCCGACGAATTTTATTTTCCTCTTTCTTTACGTATTTATAAATTGTCTCAAATGAGAGAGGATGAATTTGAGAGCCAACCAATAACCAGTTGACAGCTTTAAAGGAGGAGATCCTTTACGAGGTTATTTTAGGATTCAAATCTTTAAAAGAGAGCGTGAGTGAAGGCGTTTCAAAAAAGGTGCTATACAATTTATTCTTAAATGATTAAAAAAAATTTAAAAAAAAAAAATTTAAATAAATAAATAAAGTGAAATATATTGTTGGGAATAAAGGATTGACCGGTCTTGACAAATGACTGTTTTTATGTTGTCGTAGTAATGGATTTAAGAAAAAAAAAAAAAAAAGCACTATTATTTTACTCTTTTATGAATATATTAACAAATGCATTTTAACTTTGTACTTGATGATGTAAAAGTAGAAAAAAAAAAAAAGAATAAAATGGAGAAAATTTCACGTGTTTTAGCCTAGACATCACTGTAGTATGAGCGTCTCAATGAGGAAGTCATTCTGTTATACTGGACACACGCTCCATCCTGAAGGTTCTGTGCACTGATACGTAACTCGCTTTATCCTTGGCAGCAAAATCTACATTACCCAACATTCCTTGCTCCATGCTTTTGTTGGATCCGACTGTAATGTTACGTTGTTTTTTCTTTATATATATATATATATATATATATATATATATATATAAATTAATGTTTGTTGTTGCCTCAATATTTATTGACTACAGCCATGTCCTACCTTCTGTCCTTCATATTTGGTCTGTCAGATGCATCTGTCTCTCGCTCTCTCTTCCTTCTCCATCCTGCTCTCTCTCTCTCTCTCTCTCTCTTCTTGCTCTCTCCATCCGCAGCTGTAGTTCTGCTGTTATTTGCAGACAGCGTGAAGAGACAGAGAGAAAGCATGAAAGAAAGAAAGAAAGGAAGAAAGAAAGAAAGAAAGAAGAATAGAATGACTCCTTTCTTATGTATTTGTGCTGGGGAACACTTGAATTAAATGTACTGTTTTTGTGCAAAAAAAAAAAAAAAAACCCTCGTCCTGTCTTTTTTTTCCCCCCAAATGACAATCTGTCAGTCGAGTTATTATTAATTTGCGCCTATAGTCGTATTCAGGGCTAAATGATGTGGATCTCATTTAGACTTTGATCTCAGACTTTTTGATGATTTATTTATTTATTTATTTCGGGTTATTTGAGTTTTTAATTATAAATGTTCTGTCCACGTGAATCCAAACCAGTTAAAATGTAGATTCAAAACTTTTTTTTGCTTTGATTTCATATCATAACTGCTGTCGACAAGATTAATACACATCATGTATAAACAACAGTGTTTCTACTTTTCCTTTCCTTTATTTATTTATTTATTTATTAATTTGCTATTTATATTAACGTTAACAGGAGTAACATCCCATTTTTTGGTCGGACTTGTACACCTCACACACGTTATTATTTATTTAACAATAAACACTTTAAAAAAAAAAAAGTGTTGAACTTTAAAAAGTGATTATACGGCAAACAAATACATTAAACTGATTAAAAATGTAGACAAAGTCACATAATCCTCCATTATAATTTTCTTTAAATCCACCCCAACATTTTTAATGAACGATAGATGCTATGGAAGTCGATAAAATTTTGTTGCTATGGTTACATCATCTACTAAGCGTCTTATAGTGAGCCAGTTCGAGCGAAAATTAAAGTGAACGGCAAGAAAGTGCACAATCAATTAAATGAATACCTTTATTATTTAATACGTTTATCTAACTTATTATTAAATTAAACATGTAACAAATTTCATCGTATATGACTCAAACGTCGGTACGAGGCAAGGTAAAGCGGCTCGTGTTTGTTAACAAGTGTCTGGATGTGAGTTTAATGAGAAAGGTGGTATTTTATTACAGACACCAACCTGAGAAACTAAACCCCATAAACGGCTTGATTTCACATAATGTCACAAAAAGCGTCAACTTAGTTGTTCTGTGCAAAGAGCGGCACGTTGTGTAGTGCTTTAAACAGTCTGTGGTGTATATGGATGTTTTCATCGACCAGGTGGACAAAACAAGTTCAGATTCATCGAGGTTGTGAAAGTTCATTACGAATCGGAGCTCTGAGACTCAGATCTGATCTGAAGAAAGGCGTAGGTTATGGAAGGCTGCCGTTAATCGTAAGGTTACCACAACCGAGGAGAAGTTGGAGCGAACGATCGTCTGTTAAACATTTTGCTCTTTCGGTGTTTGTTTTTACTCTCATGACAAATTAAAATGCTGACAATATGATCCTTGATTACATTACATAGTAAAATGAAAAGTTATGCACTGG
This sequence comes from Pangasius djambal, assembly GCA_022985145.1. Classification (NCBI taxonomy): domain Eukaryota; kingdom Metazoa; phylum Chordata; class Actinopteri; order Siluriformes; family Pangasiidae; genus Pangasius; species Pangasius djambal. The sequence continues at coordinate 2,358,961 of CM041004.1, forward strand.
TTAACTCATTCATCCTGCTTAACTCCAGAGATTATATATATATATATATATATATATATATATATATATATATATATATATATATAAAAATTTCAACAATATTGAAAAACAACAAAGATCTTCCAGGAGAGATCTCAAAACCCATCTTACTGCTAATGAGCTTAATGTAGGACATTTTTAGAAGTATTTCATGTCTCCAACAAATTGCAGAGATTGTGTTTTTTTTTAAGGAATTAAATGAAATATTTTGAATTTCAGGTAAGAAGGCCTATCTGCACCACAGGAGCAATGCATTAGGTGTTTCGCCAGGGAATCAAAATGGCCGCCTAGTTTCAAACGTGTTGCATTGTGGGTACTTATATAGTTTGCAGTCATGTCAGTGAAAACCCATGGGGATAAAACTGTGTGCTCTGATAGCACTGGGATCCGATTCTTCTGTTAGATATATATATATTTTTTTCTTTTTAACCAGATTATATGGTAAGGACAAGACTGGGTATATCAAAATGTACCCTGGATATGTTTAGTGGAAGTTCCACAACATTAGAAGTTTCACATCCTACACTTTTTGTATAATAAGTCCTGTTTTAAAACGTGTCTTGCTTTATGAGCAAAAAAAAAAAAAAGAGTCACAATCCATTTTTACCTGAACATCTCTTCATTCCTCAGAATTCATCTGCTTGTTTTAGTTACTGTCCCTTTAAGACTATGATATGTAAATGAGATCTGCTCTGATTGGATAGTCGCCTCAGGAGTGAAGAGGCAGACCACGCCCCCCACGCCAGTAACACGTGTAGGAGATAAACAATGGCGTCTGCTGGTGAACCAGTTTTAAAACTAGTCCAGTGTTAATTCTACCGGTATTGACTTGATGACTTAATGATTAAATTAGCAGGCAGATTAGCCAGCATTAGATAATCCTGCCTCATAATCCAGTGTTCATGCTGAGTTTTCATGAATAATCAAAACATTCAAATGAAGTCATTTTCTTACCTGCTCTTGAAATTGTCTCGTCCTACAGCAGGAGGGTTTTCACACAGCATGTCTTATAGTGTGTCTCCTTTCAAAACGCAGTCTGGAATGTCATGAACTTATGGGAAAATATTCTGTACTGTGTTGCTCAGGGATGTTAAACAGCACAAAGCTGAGTTGAGACGCCTTCCACGCCAACAACAGCCTCTAAACGCCAGCATGAGTGGGCGGGGCTAACCTGCTATTAAGTTAATGGGCGTGGCTAAACTGCGATAATATGAATGGGTGTGGCTAATTTGCTATATATTGAGTGGGTGGGGCTAACCTGCTATATTTCATAAAATCAAGGAAAATTCTTGAAATGGAAATGTGAGCCCTTTAAATGTAACCCTAAATGGATAAAAAGTATGACGTGTTGTCCTTTTATATATACATATATAAAAAATATGGAATAAGGAATAAAATACTTCGGGAATTACTGTTGCATGAAAATAACAGGAATAAATACTTTGAATAGCATTTGTGTGTCATATCATTCATTTCATACATTAAAATAACGCTAATCACAAAAAGTTAATTCTTTTTAACATCAATCTTCGCACCTGAAGGGGTGTGAAAGTGTAAAAACATTTTTTTTCTCCATTCAATAAAGCTTTATATACAAGAGAAGTAAAACACCATGTGAGAGTGAGAACAGAGTGAATAAAGATGATAGAAAAAGATTGATTAAATTAAAAACAGGATGTGGAATCGTGTTTATTTAATTAGAAACCTTTTTTTATTCCTAATGTATTATACAGTATTGCACGTTATGCTATTTCACATTGCTTCGAAACACTATTATTATAGTCTGTTTTTTTTTTTTTAATTATTATAAATTACTATCTACAAATCAAAATATCTACAATCACACATCAGCAGGGACAGAGCGGTGTATTAATGTATCTACAGTCAGTGAAAACCTACAAATGATTTATTCTGGTACAGGAAGTAACAGATAATAAAATGGTATTAAATAATCATAACTGTAGATGCTGGAACTTTGTTAATACTGTGGTGTACTGAACACTGTTCCGCACCTGCCTGGGAGTGAAATGTAGTTAGTGCTAACATCGTTACACCTCTGAGCGTTTCGTACTTCAAGTGACATCAGCTGCCAAATTCCTTCATGATAGAGCAGGGGATTCTGGGAATTTTCTGAGGGAATGTTCTTTGTCCTGGGTTTGTTCGTATCATTGTGTAATTAGTATCGCTCACGCTGTAGAAGGTCTCAAGTTTAACTCATTGTTTAACTCATTATATTAAAAAAAAGAGCAGAAATGGAGGGTCAAGTCACAGTCTCGAGTACAACGGCAGCTTGGACGTGACGCTGCCATCTGGAGCCAAAGAGACAGGAGAGCATTTATTATTCCAGCAAAAGCACAAGATACAGTATTACAGTACTATTAGTTTAACCTATGAGATGAATCAGGAGCACTTTGTGCTGTGCGTATCCCTCCCTATATCATCTATATAATATCTATAATTATATATATATATATATATATATATATATATATATATATATATATATATATATATATATATATATATATAGATAGTAAACCATTCTGACATCCATCACTATAAGAAGTCACAGAAGCAACAAAGTGGATTAAAACACAATTAGTGCCATAATAATAATAATAATAATAATAATAATAATAAGAAGAAGAAGAAGAAGAAGAAGCGTTATTAACACTGATTTGTTCTTGGATTTAAAACCCTGCTGTGTGACTTGAAGGGGTGTCGAAATGCACAAACATGAGAATATCAAATAATTTGAAATATTGTGCAGGGAGGAGGTTGCAAAAATCCTCTACAAGTGTCTCCACCCACTTTAAAAACGTTACAGGATGAGGCACAGGAGAGACTCGGGGTGCCAATAATTTTGAAAACACAGTTTTGCACAAAAGAATTGCACTATTTTCACGGAAATGTTTAGATTTAAATGCTATTGCACATGTTACTAGGTGTGTTTGTGTGTGTGTGTGTGTATATATATATATATATATATATATTATATATATATGTATTTCACACACACACACACACACACACTATAAGCTTAAAAATTGATTCTGTATTGACTCATGCAGCTTTACATTATTTAGTATTACACAGTACTGCTTATTATATTACTTTACATCATGTTATCATGCTGTCTAAGGAAAAACCGACACACACACACAGCTATTATAGATTTATTTATTTACATAAAGAGCAGAAAATATGTTTTCTTACCCAGCGTGTCCCATATTCTCCTCACTGCACTTCGGTTCACCCTGTACTCAACCTGTTCAGCTCTGAGAACAGAGAAATCAAGTGTTTTAAAATATCGCGTAGGCCCTAGCACACTCTGCCTCATCCTTGCGGACCCCTCACATAATCTGTATATATATATTAATAAATAATTATAATATATATAAAATAATAATGATGATGATGATGATGATCAAATGTGTCAGATTGAATCATTTTCAGTTCGGTTAGATTTGATTAGATTTGATGTCCTGCCTGCTTTTCACTTTGCTTTAACATTAACAGTCACATTTTCCTACATTACACACTGACACACACATTTCATTTTAAAATTAATGTTAACTTGAGACTGAAGTTTTTGCAGCCGGGGCTGAACAGAAAAAAACGTTCACGCATTTTATTGCTAACATTAAACTTGACTTGATCATCTCACACACAACAAATTATCGTTTGTTTATTTCGGCCATCGATGTTGGACACAATGCAAACCTTCCATTCAATTCAATTTAATTAAATTTTATTTGTATAGCACAAAGCAGCTTTACAGAAATATATAAATTCCGGATATAATTTTTAATTTATAAATTTATCTCTCATGAGCGAGCCAGAGGAGACGGTGGCAAGGAAAAACTCCCCGAGACTTCATGAGGAAGAAACCTTGAGAGGAACCAGACTCAAAACTGAACCCATCCTCATCTGGGTGCAACGGATAGTGCGATTATAAATCTTTTCCTTTCTATAACTATGTACTATAGAGTCAAAAAGTGCAATTGTGTAAACAGGAACTTATGAACACTATCAAACAGGAGAAGAAAAGAAGATTCTCCGGAGACTTTTCCACGTCTATTTTAAACCCAGTTTACAGTTTGGAGTTTACAGCATCAGTGCTTTACAGACTTTGTATCTAATAAAATAAGGACTAACGGCAGTATTAATGTGCATTATGAGTGAAATTTCCACTTACACCCTGGATTTAGACACAGCTCCCATCCTGACCAGAGTCGAGAGAGCGTTCTTCTGTGTGTCGGAGGACAAACACTCGTACGACCGCACCTCACCTGACGAGAGAGACACAGAGAGTCTGAGGAGTGGACATGGAGACTGAGAGACACAAAAAAAATGAGGAAAGAGAGAAACTCTTTTGTCTGGATTCTATGTGCAGCTGTGACGATTTCTGTTTGATTCCTGCCGTACAGCTGTTTCTCTCATATTCAGAGTCACAGTGGCTTGTTTACGACCTAGCTAACTAGCTTGGTCAATAAAAAAAATAAAAGTTTAATCAAGTCAGGCCTGGAAAATATCTGTAAATAATGAGAAAGTCATTAAAGCATTGGACCTTTGGTTTGTCACATATCTTCACATATAATCAGATTTAATTCACCACATGGAACAACAGGCTGCCAGATGTGCTAGAGTAGCAGGCCTACAGTAAAAACCCTAATATATAGGCAAATTACAATTATACTAGCTTAATGAAATAATTAAGATGTAAATCATGGTACAGACAGCTGGTCTTATAGTTCAAGAAATATGGTAATTTTGGCTAGTATGCGAGAAGAAAATGTCAGACCTGGTCGCAGAGATCAGACAAATTCATAAAAAAAAGTGGGTCTGAGCAATTGACATGCACACATATAAATCAAAACACGTTTAATATTTATTATTTCATATTTCTGTACTGCATCTGATCATGCCGTATCAGTATGGGATATCCGAGTGATAACACATTTGCTCACATTTTCAAAGAGAAAGTGGGCGGAGCAACTGCTGGTATAATGAAATGGGCGTGGTCAGGTGACTCAGTAAACCCAAGCAGAGGTTATTTCCCTCTTATTCAACAGTAAGTGTGTAAGATATACTGGAGATATCTGTGAGGTAAGTGTCCCTTAATTAATAAATTAATGCACTCCTCTTGAACTTTTCCCTTTAACCTGGCGGCACATGCTCACCTGAGAGGAAGAGCTTCATGATGGCAGCGCGGACGTCAGGCACGAACCTTTTCTCCGTAAACGTCTGAAATGTTTCCTCACACAAAACTCGAAACACCATCTCGAAACACAAAACAGATAATATCCACACAAATTTACGTTACCAATTAGTTTCCCAGCTAAACCAATGATCCATTTGGAGACAATTCCACTAAATAAAAACCTGAATATTTCTAACGCTGTTTCCAATCACCTGGTATGTTTCAATAAACGGTTCAAGAACGGCGCTGAGGAAGACGATGGTTTCCTGCTCTTCTTCAATCACTCTCAGTCCCTGGTCATAGATGCTCAGAGCTCCACATCGCAGCAGGCCGGAGCAGCCCTCCTCAAAATCCTGACACAGACACAGACAGAGAGATTGGTGGAAGATAGATTAAGCACAAAAAAAAAAAGCTTCCCATGACTAAAGAGGCACCAGTACGATGCTTCAGGAATCAAAGCACCTTTTCAAGAAACTGGCCACCATTTTATCCGACTCGAACCATTACGCAATCTGACTTCTATTAAAGCATGGCATAAAATGAACACAAACGTTTTAAGATGCTGTTTTGGTGGCACTCGTTTCCCTGTCTCCTCAGATAAGATCCGCAAAAACCACGAAGTGTTCTCGATTTGAGAAGTTCATTTAAAAAATGGGAATCAAAGTATGCAGGCTTTATCTGTAGGCTGCAAGCTGCAAGCTACACTGCCAATTGTAGTATTTTAAGTTTCAAAAAAACATGTTTTTTTGTAATTAATCATCATGTTTAGGAAATGATGCTGGGTTAAATGTTGGGTTAAAGCATGATTCAGCCTACACGATGTGATCGGTTTCGGTCTCACCTGCGCTGCATGGCCGGGCATGAAGATGAATTCGTTCGCCAAAAGATCTTGCAGGAAACAGAAGCGGCTGAAGACGTCGTCTGGAGAGGAAACGACACTCGTTATAAAGCAGTATCTCCTCACTGGAGACTCTCGGGTACAAAAAGCTATCGGTGTCCACAACCAGACACTGCTGCTCTAAATGCAACCCACAACAGTGACGTTAATTTTTGTTATAATTTACAAGCACCTTTGCTGTAGCTTGGAGCTGTTGTCATGGCAACAGCCACCAGCGCAGGCCGCGTAAACACGTGCAGTGCTTGGTTCCTGTAGGCGGCGCACATGAGCACCGCAGACGCTCGCCTGAAGACGGCCTCCTCTTGAGTGACGGGTCCTGGCCCCGCCTCCTCGACCAATCGGACATGCCCGTTCTCAAAGCGTGCTAGAGAATGATGCAGGTCCATGCTGGACGACATCACCTCAGAGTCAGGAAGCTGTGCTGAAGAAAAAATAAAAATTATGACAGTGACACTTTATTTCATAAGAAATGAGAAGCATGAACTCGAATATCCTATTCACACATCTTTCTTTCTTTCTCCCTCTCTTTCTTTCTTTCTGTCTTTCTTTCGTCAGCCTGAACTGAGCCTCTGTTGTAGCTCACGCTGTCGCTGTGTGTAAATCCTTTCCGCATGTGAATGCCTGTCAGACATTCATAAACAGCGAAGCTTGAGAATTGTTTCAAAATAAATTTTAAAAATACCCTACAATAGTGCAAAAGTCATAAATCACTGAGAACGATGGGAAGATCTTACCAATAGTAACCTACCGTAACTTACAGTAACAATAGTAACCTACAGTAACCAGGAGTAACCTATAGTAAAGAATAGTATCCTATAGTAAAGAATAGTATCCTACATTAACCAATAGTAACCTATAGCACAGAATAGTAACCTATAGTGTCCTACTGTATCCAATAGTAACTAATAGAAACCTATACTAAACAATAGTAACCTATAGTAATCCACAGCAAAGAACAGTATCCTATAATAAAGAATAGTATCCTATAGTGTCCAACAGTAAGCTACAGTAAGTTAACATGAAGTACAGTAACCTAACATAACCTACAGTACTGTATAATAACCGATGTACAGTAACCAATACTGACATATAGTAACCGACAGTAACGTATAGTAATCAATAGTAACCTGTAGCTACCAACAGAACGGTATAGTAACCTATAGTAACTATAGTATAGAATAGTTGCCTAAACGAGGCCGATCTGTGTGTGTGTGTGTGTGTGTGTGTGTGTGTGTGTGTATCATACATTCCCTTACACATAGACTGTGTTTATTTTTGTCTGTGAAACTGTACCAGGCCAGTCGATTCGGGCTCCGAGTTGAGCAGCGAGTGTCCTCAGGCGCAGGGTTTTATGGGTAAACGTGTTCCACTCCGCACCATCAGGGTTCTGCAGGAGGATCAGAGCCATGAGAGTCCACGGGCTGAGAACGAGACCTCGCTCCTGCAACTGCACCAACAAGTGAGCGACGTCACTCACAAACTCCTGCAGCTCCGCACTGAGCTTCAGCGGCAGGTCCCTGAGAAAGAAAGAGAGAGAGAGAAAGAGAGAGAGAGAGAGAGAGAGAGAGGGTGCGAGAGTTTAAGTGCCTCTCTCAGCTGTTCTGAGGTCAGTTGAAAATGCTCAGCTTCCCCCCCCCAAACACACAGTAGACTACACATTATCAGGACGTCGCTGTTCCTATATCGACCTTGACAACTACAGATGAGGTAGACCTCGGTTACAGTCACGAGCATAATATCAGCAGGACACACACAGCACCACGATCGTGAGATCACCGCAAATCATAAAACTGCGTTCGGTTTGTTTTTTTCGAGCTCCGCAGCTCTTGGTGGTTTACCTGGGTATCAGGTTGTACTGACCGCGGTGGATTCTCCCCTTAGCCAGCTCTCTCACAGACACCGGTTTCCCAAAGTACACATGCATGCAGCCGTAGTTTTCCTCCAGAACCCGGCGAGCCTTAAGCAAACCCTGCACACACACACACACACACACACACACACACACACACACACACACAAATAAACTGACTCTGTAACCACAACCCAAGCCAGACTTGGGTAAGCTTAGTGCGATAACAGGATCAGGAGGTAAGTGTGTGACGGACGGCACCTTGGTGGTCTCTCGGGGTTTGGGAACGCCGAGCAGCTCGTGAGCTAGCAGAGATTCTTCCAGGATGCGATCGTAGCTGATGCTGATCGGAACCAGAGTGATGTCGTACACCTCGCCTTTAAAAAACGGCTCCAAGACCATCTGCATCATCCCTACACACACACACACACACACACACACACACACACACACACACACGTTTTAACTAAGACACATTCGCTGGTTTCTACTCCATTTACACCTTTATTATTTGTGTCAAAATCACCTATTTAAAGTGAAACAGTACTAAATATTAATTCACCTTATAACAGTATTAACAGGATGGTGATAAAATAATGTTAGCACTGCAGGAACAGTAACGACATGAAAAACATCTGGTTATTTGTCTATAACTCGAAATAGTTTAAACTCTAAATACCCAGCAGCTCCATAATCAACATTTCATTCATTTTACCTTAATTTAATACAAGTAATTTTAGCTTAGCCAGTTTTACTGTGAAAAAGGCTTGCTATCCCAGATGCAGTGTCATTAATATTAACAATATGAGTAAAGTAAGTGTGTGTGTGTGTGTGTGTGTGTGTGTGTGTGTGTGTGTGTGTGTGTGTGTGTGTGTAAAGTTAGCTTAACCAGCTGTACTCTACGTTTAACTAATCCACTTTTAGTATAAGGTTATGTTATGTTAGAGTAAGTAACGTTAATTTACCAGCTTTAGCTAACCGTGTTTAGCATGTAGCATCAATAAGTTTAGCTTACCCAGTTTGGGCTTCAGAGATTTGAGCGTCCTGCTGCGCAGTCCTTCCACATAAAACTCTAGAGGAGCAAAACCTGTCTGCAAAAACACAAATTTACGAATACGCTCGGTGAAAACCAGTAAGACTTTACTGCAGCTATGAACGCATGATGCAGTAGCGTGGTTTTAGTACGGCGCGGTGAATAAATGTGTGATTTTTATCACATAGATGTTCGTACAATTATCTTAGAGGCTTAATCAGTTTTACTGGATGATAGCTAATCGTTGCTATTGTAGCACGTTGAGTAGCTAGCCTCCTAAACAGCCTACTAGCTAATCAGCTTAGCAACTGGTGAAGAAAAATAAAATGACGCACCTAGCTAAAGCCTGACAGAAAGCACAGATGACCTCTAGATATTTTACAGATATTGACTTTATACCATCATTTCAACTGCAACATTTATGAACCAAATACTAATGCTAAATATTAGCTAAAGATTTATCAACATTGGCTAAGCTAGCCAAGTACCTATACACAGGACTGTGCTAACATGAACAGCTTACTAGTTAGCTTAGCTTCTTTTGGCATTACCTCATCAGTGGTAGTTAAATTATAAAAAGTATAATTATGTTGTGTATAATATTAACTGGAAACAGGATTTCTTTTATCCAGAGTAGTCAAAAAGTCAGAATTTCTGAAGAGCTGCAACTCCTCCAGCTGTGTGACGTCATTTCAACATGGCCGTCGTCTCAATGAAACGTTGGAACAAGAAAAAAAAAGACGCATTTTGTGCTTATTTCCAAGACTGTACATGTATAATATTCTTTAAAGATCCCTTAATAGAAGAGTATTAGAAGATTAATGTAGATTAATAAAAAAAAGTTAGGAAATAAAAGTTCCTGTTTGTTGTAAACAAAGCATTAAATCAGGCTAGATAGCTAACATTATTTAGCTAATTATGTTTATCTAATTAAAATCAGAAGTCTAGGTTACTAGCAAGTTAACGGATGTTAGTTAAAAGGATGTGATAATATACATATAATAAACTTAAGCTCCGCCCTTTTACACAGAGACACCTGTCAAAAATAACAATATCAATAATATCAATTATCTGGTTACAAATGATTATCTTTGAGCTAGCATTTGCTATTTTAATTTGGCTAATATAAGCTAAGGCCACATGACATCTGAGTCTTAAGAGTTAAATAGTGTAATTGTTTTACCCGCACTATGGTCCTGACGTACTCAGAGAGCACGGCCCAGTAGAGTTTATCCGAGCCAATCGCACGGCGAATAAAGAACGCTCCGGACCGGCGCAAGATCTCACCGATCAGAGACATTCCCATCAGCGCTGGAGGACAAATCGGGAACAAGAAACGGAAAAGTTGTGGCACGTGTTACATCAAAACACGATTAAACAGAACGTCAGTTTTCATTTGTCTGTAATAGATACTTGCGAATTCCAGCAGCGATGACGGGGATGGAAAGATCGTAGGTGAACATTATGTAGGAAAGAACCAGGAAGTCGATGTAGCTCCTGTGATTGGGCATCAGAATGACCGGATGCTCCTGAATGGCCTGTTGGAGCTGAAGGGGCGGAGCAATCAAATGATTACAAGATGGCGACTCATAGCTGTTCATCACCTTGGGCTCTGAAATTTCACCTTTGTAGCTAGCAGTTAGCTAAAACACATTTTATCTAAAACACATTTTAGCTCTTTTCATTGTTTATTTTACAATGTGGTCATTGGTTTGGTTTGATCGATATCTGTAGCCAAAAAAAGCTCTTTCATATCATGTGACATTAACTACGCTTAGCTAACACTGAGATTTTTTTTTTTTTTTCGATCGAAGCTTTTGACTGTACTGAAAGTTTCATACTAAAAAATTCGAGCTGGTTATTACAAGTTTGACGATACTGCAGTTAACTGTTTCTATAAGTCAGAAAGTTGTACTTTTACAATTCTGGCATGATGCGAACACAATACAAGTGTAAACAGGAACAATAAATATTTATTATTTTCAAAAATATAACATTTTGCTACATTCAGACTCGGTTTTTCATGACTATTTTTAAAACTTGGCACTAAAACTTATTTAGCTAGCTAGTTACCATCCTAGCTAGGTAGTACGCTTACAACGTGACAAATCGCTACGACTGCACAGAGTTTGTAGGAAATCTCCGAGGCAATCGTATCCACCGAGTTTACGTGTTTTTCTGCGAGTAAAAGCACCACTAGTGTGTACAGGTGGATACGTACTTGGGGAAGTGCTAAAAACCATTAAAACGTAGGCTAAAAATGATCGACAGGCACAAATAAAGGTGCTCAGACAATACAGAGAGAAACGCATTGACGACGACGATGGTGGTGAGGGCGTGTCTAACCCGTGCGAGTCCGTCCTCGTTCACCCGTATGGAGCTGAAGAGCCTCTTGAAGATTTTAGTGAGAGCGAAACCCATGAGGCGGATGAAGCTCAGCTGCAGGTTCTGACTCATCTCCTCTAAGATGTTCGCAGCCTCCTCCCTCACACACTCGCGCGGCTCACCCGACTCCACGGCTATCTGCGGGGAGCGTACCTTTACATTCACATTCACTCACAGGACATCACTGTGGGTACTGATGTGAGAAATTGTTCAGATTTCTGAAATCTCTAAAATATAAACTAAGCTAATTGTATGGAATATAATAATAATAATAATAACAATAAGAAGAAGAAGAAGAAGAGTGGTAAAATTTTACAGCACTGAAAAATGTAGATAAATATGAAATATCATCACTTCCTCTTTGTGACCTTGTCAAACTGGCGACAGGTTTTTGGCAAAAAAAAACAACAACTTTTTTAATATATTTTAATCCTTAAACAAAGTAACATCATGGTACATGAACAAGGCCTTACCATGGTTACATAGCTGAGACACAATCATCTTTTATTAGTGGGGAAATAAATAAATAACGGTTCTTTCGTTAATCTAATATCAAATCTAATATCAAATAAATGCTAACAATATAGCTAATAATAAGCTAGTAGCGCAGTAAATAATTAAACAGATACTGTGATAAAACTGCGGCAATAATAAACACGTTCATACCACAGTGCTGTTGAATTCTCAAATCTGATTGGTCAGAAATCAGGTGTTGATTAATCTTCTATAACTTGAGCTTTGACCGTAGTGTTTACATCAATGCGCTCGTTCTGACACGTTACTGTTGCTATAGTAACGCATCACTCACGGGGACTTGTACAGCGGACGCTGCACATAAACAGATTAAACATGCGTGCATTTGTTGATATGGTGAGGTTTTGTGTAAGGAGATGTTTATTTAACGTTTATGGAAGGAGTCTCCAGTGTCAGAGGTAAAACTGTAACTTTATGTTTTCACTTCGCGGTTTCTCGGTAACATGACAAGCTGCGATTATATATATATATTTTTTTTACATTTCATTAACTTCAAGAAAGAGAAAAAAAGAAAGAATGGGAAAGAGAGAAACGGAACGACTGTGTATAGCTGCTGTAACGTAACGTACGTGAAAACTTGTTCTGCGGACATCCTGCGATATTAACCGTAACAACAATAAATGGATAAAAACTATGATGCGTCAGTCTTTAATAAAGAGATCACTGTAATCGTTGGCAGATTGCTGTGGTGTAAGAGGGAAAAAAAATACATTTCAGGATGTGCTGTAATGGGAAAATAATCAACTTTTGGTTGGTAACAATAACTTGTTGATTATTTCCCAATAACAGCATGCCCCGTAGTGTTTTATTCCTTAGTTAGCATTCCACACCATAGTTAAAAACAGTACCGGACAGAAGGGCGAATCTCACCTCAGAGATAACGTAGCGTAGATACTGTGACTCCCGCACCATCCTGTTGAGGGCGCTCACAGACAGAGGCGTGGCCCCGCGATACGGCTGGGCGCTAAAAGTCCTGAGGGCGTGGCTTATATCACTGCCCCGCCTTCTCTCCTCCAGGATGTCGAAGACGTTTTCGGGCTCTGATTTTAAGGTATGTTCTCTCTGTAACAGCGGGATACAGCACGACTGCGTTAACGTTTCTCTCATCCTTTACGGTGGACACGGATCATGACGTGTCGTCCAAATGACTCGACGATATTTACATTAAATCCACGCAACAAAGACGGGTTTATATATATCGAACAAAGTAGCGTTACACATGAGCAAGGTTTAAAGAAAGGCTACGTTGGCAAACTAGGCCATTTTTGGCAGATCGTAGGTATTTTTGTAACTTGTGGTCTAGGATTTTAATGGTAATACTTACGCCGCTTTTCGCAGGAATTCTCAATGCTAGGTACATCTGATCTGGTCGCGAAGGTACATTCTGCATTTTTAGCAGAAGCTAGCTAAAGCTAGCTGCATCAAACAATCTTACGCTAATGATTATTAGTATAAGAAATAGAAAAATCTTTAAAAAAAAAAAAAATAGTTTGACTTCACTAACGACTGTAGACTTTTACAGGATAACAGACGAGTCGCAAAACTGTTCCTATAAGGACTGTAAGAAAAACGTACAGCTTTATACACTTTACACTAACGCTGGATGACATGACAATATAATATCAATATTGTGATAAATAGTATCAGATTTTTTTTTAAATATCGCAGGTTTTACATTTTTAATCACTCCGATTGAAATTTTCAATCGTTAAAATTGTTTTAAAAAATTGTTAAAGATTACAATTTTACAGACTTTTTTTAAAAATTTCTGTTTCGTTCCTTGTTTCCTTTTGTTTCATAGACATTAAATAAAACTTATTTTTGTTTGTTTGTTTGTTTGTTTGTTTGTTAAATGCAACACTACTGTTCTGTTTAAGGTTGTTAGATAACTTATATTTCGTGATCCATGTTGCGTCTAAGTATCATATGATATTTATGTCAAATCAAACACTGCTACTTTACTGACATTTCTGTAATTTTTGAGATATCGAGCCTTAAACTTATAATCCTCAATAAGCTCAAAACAAAAACACTGCAAAAAAACAATAAACAGTTATAAACAAACAAAAACAGTTATATATATATTTTTTTTTACACTTTTAAGTGATATTTTGGTATAAAGTTTGTAACATTATATATTCAGTAAAAAAAAAAAAATAATAATAATAATTAGACAGATTTTTATAACTCCAAAATCTCGACCTTAGAACTTTTGGAAAGTATTTGTTTGTTTGTTTGTTTGTTTATTTTCCAAACAAAAAGTCTGCTCTGAAAGAATGCGACCTTCTACTGCGCCCTATTTGTTTATTACTGCCTACTATTTCGTGTGCTAGTTTTTGGAGTCTGTTGTGTTTAGAGACAGAGAATGTAATGAGTTTCTCGACTTGAACAACAAAACTAAACATCAGTTTCGAGAGACACACACACACACACACACACACACACACACACACACACACACACACACACACACACACACACACACACACACACACACACACACAGACAGAGGAATTAAACATTCCCTACCAGTAGTCTCTCCATGGTTGTAGCTCCACGACAGGTGCACAACTTCTCCAGCCGGGTAACGACTCGGTTCATGCGCGAGCCCCAATCACCGGCCCCGGTTTCGGAAACTCCTCCTCAAAGCTGTCGCGCGACTTGTTGCACCGGGAGCAGCTCCACCTGCCGTGACACTGTGCCTGCGATTCGATTCTTAAAAAGAGTCGATTCCTCGAATCCGGGCATAGGATTGAAAGAGTCGACTCCGAAGCTTCTGAATCGAATAGAATCGGTTTAGAAGACCCGACTCTTTGACACAGTGCAAATTGATGCGGCTCAAGTTGTGAGTCGACTCCTACACACACACACACACACACACACACACACTTTACAATTGTACCCAAATGTACACAAGAAAACAGACGATGTAAAGTAGCAGAGAAGGAGATTCATACAGCTGTAATGTTGCTCCATTCAGACTTTACTTCACTTTATTCTTCCTCAAGCCAGAGAACAAATAGAAACGACTCCCATGAATCGATTCTTTCGATACCGAAAACTTGGAATCGGAAACGAATTCAAAACATTTCAGTGTAAAGTGTAGATAATTCACACACACACACGCACACACAGATTTCATATACATCGTATTTCATATACATTAACTCATTTTTATAATACTAATACTAATACTAATAATAAAACAGGGTCAGGTAGAATTAAATATAATTCCATGGTCTTGACCTTTGAACTCTTGTTTTTTTTTTTTTTTTTTTAAGTTTTGACACTAAAGATTCACACACAGCAAGTAATCTGAAGATGATTTGACATTAGAGAGCTGTAATGTTACTTGTTTTTTTCCCCCCCAGATATAGTTCACTTTATTCATCGTCAAGGGCAAAAAAGAAAACAAGAATCAACTCCAGTGAATCGACTCCTTCGATTCTTAACGCTTGGAATCGGAATCTGAGTCGACTCAAACTTTTAAGGAATCGAACTGGCCTACATTCACCAAAGCTAACCAGTTCTTAGGTACAGAGAAATCTGTTTATTTCTGTTTTATTTATTTATTTTATTTCAGCTAGAGAGCTAGTAGACTTCCTCATAATAACTTACCAAGAAACATTAAAAACTTTTATCATTTTAACACTTTTTTTATACCCATCAATACTTCATAAGACAGAACAAATACACTTATAACTTTTTTTCCTGCATTTCCCCACAAAGAAGCATTTTTTAAAATGTTTTACTTCATGTTATTTTTTATAAACCTACCATCAACATCAGGGTAAAAATCCTCATGTATAATATTTAATATTTTCCTATCCATCAGTATCAGCTCAGGTTTTGTTAATAATTATTGTTTTTATAATAAATGTAACACTGTTGTTTTGCCAGCGTTTTTTTTTTTGTTTGTTTTTTTTAAATCAACCTATATATTGTGATGCATATTAAATATCATAGAAATGTCTTAAAAGTATCATGTTTTTCTTCTTTTTTTGGCCATATTCCTTCAAGACGTTGGGATTTAATATTATTCTGTCTGAAATTTCTGTGATTTGTCAATAAGCTCAAAGCAGACATGACCTTTCAAAATATATATTTAAGCAATATTTTCAACATTTTTAAGTTTCCCCACATACATTCAGTGGCATGTAGTAACAGATTATAGTATGATAACTGTAGAAAAATGTATGATTTTTGATTCATTAGAAACAGCAAAGTGTATAATATGAGTAAAGGCAGATATATATACGGAATAACATTAAACAGTTTAGGAAGAGCTAAAAAAAAAACAAAAAAACAAAAAGTAACCCAAAGCACCTTTCACCTGAGGCGGAATCCGCTCCGATGCAGAGAGCTGAACAGGTAAGGGTTACGGATCTTACTCGTGACTCAGAGATCATTCAGATTGGGAGTAAATCAGTTTATTTTACTGAGAGGAAAGAAAGTCAGAAACAGCTGTTTAACAAATTTCCGTCTAAAATAAAATGAGAATATCAGCGGCTGGACTGAGAAGACAATACGCCAGTGTCATACTGATCTTTCACAGAAAGAATAGCTATAACGGACATCGCACAGATCCTACCGAGATATATATATATATATATATATTAAAGTTTGATCATGAAAAACAGATACCGTACTTACTGTTAGGAAAATAAAGCTCGTGTACGAACGGTAACATTTCAGTAAGATGCTTCACAGAGCACCGTGACGAGAAATCGGCAAACACCATTGAATAAATACATTCGGCATCAGCCTTCATAATGTTTCTGTGTTAATAGAAATGTCAGTATAGATGTAGACAGCGTGAGTACGCGTCACGTACGCAGCCTGAAACGTTGACAGCAAGTTTCTATCATGAAATATCATGAACATTTGAATGATTTCTTAGGGGGAAAAAAAATTCCAGATATTCCGGAGAGTCCCAGAGTTCGATCCTGAGCAGTGGGTTACAGTCGGCGCATGTTTTCCCTGCGTCCCTGTGGGGGGTTTTTTTTCCGGGTTCTCCGGTTTCTTCCCACCTTCCAAAAAAACACGCCAGCAGATGGACTGGCTACAGTGGATGTGAAAGAGTGCGTGAATGTGTGTGTGTGTGTGTGTGTGTGTGTGTGTGTGTGTGTGGTGGACATCCGGAGTGTATTCCCGCCTTCGCCGTGGATCCACAGTGACCCTGACCAGGATGAAGCTCTTACTGAAGACGAATAAATGAATGAACGGAAAACAATACAGAACAAAATCTCCTTTTTTTTTTTTTTTTTGTTTTTTTTTGTTCAAATGCTACATTTTCAGGACGTAACATCACATCATCTTACAGAAATAATTATAAAATATCTCACGGTCCTATTATAATCATTCAGCTACAGCGATTAATCTGAAGCCGCACTCGTCTCTACCGCAGCTTACCGAATCGCACGGTGTGTTTTTTTTGTGTCGCTGTGTTACACATTTCTAAAGTGCCGGTGTGTGTCTGATGTCCTGTACGTATGACTGTAATTTCAGTAACAAAAACTCTAAGCAGTAACAGTCTCTGAACGTTTCTGAGCATTTTGAGATTTGGCACAGCTGGAATTCACACACATTCAAGGTGAAAAGCTCTAAAGCAGCGAGATATGAATAAAAATAAATAAATAAACGTGTAACAGATATATGTGTGTGTGTGTGTAGATATAGCTCTAAAAGCGTAGCTCTACATTTTCTTTTCGTCTGTGCAACAGACATGTGAGCCGTCAGTCTCATTTGTAAGGCGGCGTTCCTTATTTTGGACAAATTTTACAAGCAGCATTCCATGTGTCCTTTTTCAGAAAAGGCGTTCCCATCATTCCGGCCACCAGACCAGCGTTCCATGAAAGGAATTTGAATATCTTCCTGTAACAGCAGGTCCTGAAGTGTTTTATTCCTCTTATACCACAGCAGATCGCCAACGATTCCATTTTTCAATTTCTTAATGAACGATACGCTTTCTAACCGTTTAGTTACATTTAAATGTTGTTGAAGCGACACCATCGACACAAGTTCTCACTTACGCTATAGCAACTACACACAGTTGTTCCCTCACCAGCCTCTTTTTTTTTTTTTCTTCTTCTTCTTCTCTCATGGAGTTAAGACAGAAATGTCATGTCGCTGCGAATCGGTAAAGCGTAAACTCCTCGGTCCTGGAGACTTGTCGGAATGTGTTAGAAAACTCGATGATGAAGCATTACGAAGCACTGACACTGGAGACTCCTTCCATACGTTAAAAAAACAAACAAAAAAAAAACGTATCTTTACAGAAAACTTTCTCAGTGTGTCGATATAAACCTGTGATTTGCGGCACTGCTCCACTGTTATAGAAAATTAACCAACACCTTCTGACCAATCAGAGTCCAGAATGCTGTGGTATAAGAACGATAAAAAAAAAAACGGGATAAATGTTCAGTAGCTAGCATGATATAAAAAATGTGCACATTTTTTTTTTTTTTTTAAATATATTAAGTTCTTGAAGTTATGTTAAGATATGCAGTGCTGTGTGTGTGTGTGTGTGTGTGTGTGCGCGTGCGCATGTACAGTGATTTCAGAAAATAATCAGATCAGACCCCTTCATTTTTTTCAAATGTTATGTTGCAGCTTTATGCTAAAATGCTTTAAATTATTTTTTCCACATTAGTCTACGCTCCATACCCCATAATGACAAAGCAGAAACCAGATTTGTGATAATTTTGCAGATTTATTAAAAAGAAGAAACTGAAATATCACAGTGACATAAGTAGTCAGACCCCTAACTCATAGCTGAAGCACCTTTGGCAGTCTCGAGTTTTTTTTTTTGGGTATGATGCGACAAAGCTTTGCACACCAGGATTTATGGACTTTCTGCCATTCTTCTGTGCAGATCCTCTCAAGCTCTCGCAGGTTGGATGGGGACCGTCAGTGGACAGCCATTTTCAAGTCTCTCCAGAGATGTTCGATTGGGTTCGAGTCACCGAGTTGTACCTAAGCCACTCTTGCATTCTCTTGGCTGTGTGCGTGGGATCATTGTCCTGTTGGAAGATCTGAGCTCCTGAGTGCTCTGGAACAGGTTTGCATTAAGGATATCTCTGGATTTTGCTGCGCTCAGCTTTCCTTCTACCCTGACCAGTGCCCCAGTCCCTGCCGCTGAAAAACACTGTCCTGTTGGAAGGTGACCCTTCGGCCTAGTCTGAGATCCTGAGCGCTCTTGAACAGACCCCAATAAACAGCATGATGCTACCATCACCATGCTTCACCGTTGGGATTGTATTGTGCGGGTGATGAGCGGTGCCTGGTTTTCTTCAGACATGAAGCTTGGAATTGAGGCCAAACTTCGATCTTTGTTTCATCAAACTAGAGAATATTGTTTCTCATAGTCTGAGAGTCCTTTAGGTGCTTTTTTTTTTTGCAAATTCCAAGCAGAGAGGCTTCCATCTGGCCACTCTGCCATAAAGCCAAGATCGGTGGAGTGTTGCCTTGATGGTTGACCTTCTGCAAGTTTCTCCCATCTCCACCTATGATCTCTGGAGCTCAGCCAATGTGACCATTGAGTTCTTGGTCACCTCTCTTACCAAGACCCTTCTCCCCCGATGGCTCAGTTTGGCTGGCTGGCCAGCTCTAGGAAGAGTCCTGGTTGTTCCAAACTTCTTCCATTTAAGAATTATGGAGGCCATTGTGCTCATGGGAACCTTCGATGCAGCAGAAAATCTTTTTTGTAGCCTTTGACACAATCCTGTCACAGTTCCTTTGATATTTCAGTTCTATTTCTTTTTAATTATCACAAATTTGGTTTCTGCTTTGTCAATATGGGGTATGGAGTGTAGATCGATGTGAAAAAATAATTTAAAGTATTTTAGCATAAGGCTGCAACATAAAATGTGAAAAAAAAAAAAGATGATGTCTGAATACTTTCTGAATGCACTGTATGTGCATATTGGTGTGTTTCAGCTCTTCGCTGTGCCTGCACACTCCTCTCCGTCCACCAGAGGGAGCGGCTGTCTCCAGAAGGTGAAGTGGCTGTACGTGTCGCTGCAGGGGAAATCCGACGAGCTCGTTCTCTTCAGAAGGGGAAAGACGTGATCCACCACCTCACCTAGACGCACGTACCTGCACGCACGTACACACACACACACACACACACACACACACACACAAAAACTTTATACTCTGTTGGTTCACATCAGTATCACATCGCTTCAGTGAAATCCTCAGCTTCTCCATCAAGGATCACAGCTTCTTCAATCTAACTCTCCGGTTGTCATAGGAACAAATCTGCTTCACAGAGCCTATTTAAACGTCGCTTGGTCGCGTGCTCCATATTGCTAGATTCTAAATTAAAAACACTGCAAATAAACAGGAAAACTTACGTCTAGGGATCACACCATGAAGACACACACACACACACACACTATCGAACACACTGTACTTACGAGGACACGTTGGTCTTGGCATGCTCCTGCACCAGCTCTCCTTTTGGATTGACAGTGAAGATCCTGTTTAAGGGAACGCCCACTTCCTTATATGAATACACGTCCTGGAAACAACATATCGCACTCAGTATACGGTATTTTATACGATACAGTGTGTGCGTGAAACGTCCTCTTTAAGAAAACCGGCACTAGATAACGAATACGTATCCGAGTTATCAGTGTTCAAGAAAAGAAAAACTATCGGCTTTCGCAAAACTTTTGATACTTCTGATAGCTTGTTTAAACATGACACAACATAACACTATATCGTTCGTATGTTTCTTGGTTATTTCTCACACGATTCGAGGACGTGGTCTGGCTGTAAGTAGGGACGATTCTTATTATGCATATTAATTAAAAACTACAGCTACGTCAAGTCGACCCCTTTCAGGGATTGCAGTGGTCACTTATTTTCCATAGTCTGTATTAATGTGCATAATTAGCTCGCCATACTTTTCAGTTAAATTGCATTACCTGTACTTTTTTTAGCTCAGTTAAATGGATTTCTGGCCAAGCGAAACATGGGACTCTGACCTGTGGGTTGGCTAATGGATTTATGATTTGTTCACCAC
The DNA here is from genome assembly GCA_022985145.1 of Pangasius djambal. NCBI lineage: Eukaryota > Metazoa > Chordata > Actinopteri > Siluriformes > Pangasiidae > Pangasius > Pangasius djambal. The sequence continues at coordinate 2,379,933 of CM041004.1, forward strand.
TGAATGAAGTGATTTATATCGTTTATATCGTACAGGTGGTTATAAAGTCCTGTGTGAATCAAACAAAAAAAAAAATACAGTAAACAATGAGGATAATTTACAGAATCTGCCTGTATATTGGAAGAAATGTGCATAGTAAATCTTGTTGGGTTGATAGGTGTGTGTGTGTGTGTGTGTGTGTGTGTGTGTGTGTGTGTGTGTGTGTGTGTGTGTGTGTGTGTGTGTGTGTGTTCTCACCGGTGCAGTGCTGAGAACAGGCTGCTGGGACTGAGCAGTACGGGACCCTGAGGCAGCATGGTGCCGCTCTCGTTCACCCAGTGCAAGTATCCTCTGGTCATGTTCGCCATGCCGATCGCCCTCGCTGAGCAGTACATGAACTTATAGCCGTTTCTGCAACACACACACACACACACACACACACACACACACACACACACACACACACACACACGTGTCTCGTCTCTAAATATACTAAAAATAAGTGTATGACTTTCACTAACATAAGTATACTACATTCACTAAAATCAGTATAATACATATTTATTTAAAATTCATTAAAGTATCCTAAAATAAACAAAAATAAGCATACTAAAATTGATCAAATAAATACACTAAAATGACTCAAAGAAGTTTAAAAATATTACTAAAATCCTAAAAATAATTCTGGCTCAAATACAATGTAGTGTTTATTAGGTTTTTGTTGTGCTTGGGTCAAAGTTACCCTTTAAAAATTCATTCTTATACTGGGTTTAAAATCTCAGAAATGCACTGGAGCACTGGACCTGTTCGAGAACGTCATTAACCCTCAGCTGCTCAGCTCTTTCCTCAGTTATTCTTATTAAAGTATATTATTCTGTAACTACAGCGGATCTCTGGGAGTGAGGAATGGACCTGTTAGCAGCTCCTGAGAGATGAAGAGGATTATGATTACTGTATAAACGTGTGCTGGTGAGTGGCAGGTGAACGAGCAGCTCTTACTGGCTGACTTTGTGGAAGAGGCGGGCGATGCCTTGGTGTGTCCAGTCTTTCCCCAGAGTGGGCAGGATGTGTCCCAGCGTGTCCGATCTACAGGAACAGACAGATAGCGCCATTTTACGCATTATATAAAATCATACTCAGGACACTCAGTGTATGAAGTGTAAAGTTTCAGTATCAGTATCAGTTTTATCCTCCCATGACAATATTTTCCATGTTTTCTTTCTAGTTATTTAAGGAATAAATCATGATGGGGTGGTGTTAACGAAATCAGAGTTACTGTTACCACCCTGAAGTTGATTATTTTCCTATAACAGCACATCCCGAAGTTTATTATTCCTCTTAAACCACAGCAATTTCCCAACGATTAACTGTGGTTTTTTTTTTTTGTTTTTTTTTTTTTTTAAAGTATTAAAGTACGAGACACACTTTTTAATCTGTCTGTGGCTACATTTAATGTTGTCTAACATCCGGGGAAGAAGTTAGTTCCTGTTATTACTTACGTTAGAGCAGCTATAAACAGCCGTTCCCTCACCAGGGTTTTCTCTCTCTCCTCTCTCTTGAAGTTAATAAGACAAAAGAAAAAAAAAAAACAGCAGCTTGTCGTGTTACTGAAAAACCAAAAGCGTAAACTTTTCTGTCGTCGGACAACAGAAAGTTACAGCTCCGCAGCGCGCTGACACTGGAGACTCCTTCCGTCAATGATTCATGAACGTCTCCTTAGAGAAAACTTTACGAGTCCCTGTGTGAGCTGTTACTATAGAAACGATAATGTATTCCCAGTGAGCGCGTCAATATAAACCTGTGATTTGCAGACGCACTACTTTCGCAGCTGCCGTTTTTTGGAAGATTATTCAGCATGTCCTGACCAATCAGAATCGAGAATTCAGCATGCGTGTTTCCCAGGACCGCTCACCTGGTGATCGTGCCGTCGATGTCGGAGATGATGATTTTGTCGTCCCAGTTCCACAGGAAGATGGTTCCCTCGCAGCGACACGTGCCCTGGTACTGAGTGGTGACGCTGAACACCACGTCGTTGGGGCCATCTTTTAACTGCAGGCTAGCCTGAGATATGAGCAAACACACACACACGCACACACACACACACACACGCAAGCACAGTGACAATGCAGTACTGTAAGAACAATCCAAACAATTACCAACATGCTATTTAAAGCGAATGTAATATTTTATATTACAGTGGGTGTATATTTAAGTGTATATTTATACTTAAGTGTATATTTAAGTGAGTCGCTACAGCCGTGTGTGTTGTTTGTTGCTCTGGGATACATACAGCATAGCGTTTGTGTAAAATAGAGGTTTGTTTTTTAACAATATGGAGGGTTCACCCTCCTTCTTAGAAGCGTGTGTCAATGCTCAAAGCCAAAAAGTGGATTTCTAACTACTAAAAAAAAATTTAAAAAAACAAAACAAAACAAAAACAAACCAAGTAAACAAACTGCTTTCTGGAACCTTGCAAACCTTTCAGGATGTGTGTAAGATTTAAGAAACAATGTGTTTTTTTCTACACGTTTATAAAGTAGGTAATGATGCCAAATGGTTTCGACGGCTTTGAAAGTTCTTACCAGCTGTTCGGATGCGAGGCGGAGCGTCTTCCTGTAAGACACGCCCCCTTGGCTAAGCGAGGTCTCTGATTGGGTGGAGCTGGCTGTCGGTTTGGTTGACTGGTGCTCTTCGTCGCTGGAGGAGGAGGATTCGTCGTTCCGCCTGCGAGTGAATTAAATGTAGACGTGGAACCGTTACGTGTCCACGATCGTCTCTTAATTAAATGCTTTAATAATTCAAAAGACATCTACCTGTTGATGGCAGCCATCTTCCCAGCATGCTCTGCTCCTCCAGAGGGTCCGTTTACGGTTGTAGAATCCTGAAAGACACCAACTACGTATCAGATACTTCTGTGTGGATTCCTGATTGTTGTGAAAATGTGGCTGTGTGCAAGCGCGCGCGTGTGTGTGTGTGTGTGTGTGTGTGTGTGTGTGTGTGTGTGTGTGTGTGTGTGTGTGTGTGTACCGTTTTGGAGCTGCTCCCTCTCCCGCGCCACGAGAACCACCAGCGTCCTCCTTTCCTCGGCATCTTCTCCTTCATGATCCTCTCCACGGTGGCCTGCGAGGGACGTGCACACAGCCGAAACACAACCTCAACAACCGAACAAAAATCTCAAAAAACTAAAAACAAAACAAAACAACAGCAAAGAGGCTCATGCAGGAGGAGGAAGAGCTGCGAGTGACCAGTGAGGAAGAAGTAAACACTGCGGCTAGATAAGACAGAAGAAACTCCAGCAGCGAATAAACACAAGCGGAGCAGGAGAACTGAAAGGCAGGGGAAAAGAGAGAGAGAGAGAGAGAGCAGAGGGGAGAAAGAGGTTAACTGGAGTAACTCCAGATAATTAAGGAATTACAATTAACGTGTAGCGTGGTCCTAAATAAGGGTTCTAACAAATATTCTTTGAGAAATCACAAAAAAAAATAACATCCAAGCACGTGGTTTTGATCACCAGATCACTATCCAATGACCAAACAGCTCTTCAATTTACTTTTAAAAATGTTTCTATTAGTAAAATAATATTAGTCATTTTCACATATTGATGGTTCTCTCATTTTTTAAAAATAAAATCTGGACTGTTTATCAAAACATTCTTTCATTTGATCAAATCTTTTTATTTATTTATTTATTTTGCCTCACTTGCCTTTTGTAATAATTCATTTCGTGAACACACGAGCACATTTATATTATCATATAATAATAAAACAGCATCACTGTATCACTGGCTTTTTGGTCTAGATCACGGCCTGTGTGTGTGTGTGTGTGTGTGTGTGTGTGTGTGTGTGTGTTACCTTAGGCAGCGGTTTCTGAAAGACTTGCATAGCCAGCAGGATCGGTGCAGCCGTGCTCCAGTTGTAATATCTAAGAAAATAAAGAACGAGAAACTTCATCGCTGTTTTAAAACCCTGTTATGTAATTACAAGCTTTACTTCCAATTTATTAATGTATTTAATGTTTAAGGTGATTGTTTTTTTCCCCCAATGTGTTGTTACACTGTGATTAGCAATATTGCCACGCAATAAATCTCATTAGTTTCTTCACGCTAAAAGTGTGACAATGTTGCAGTTGCAACTTGCTGCCAGAAGAGGGCGCAGACTAACACACACACACACACACACACACACACACACACACACCATTTCTTTACTCTTTAGTTCATAGTAAGTCATCATCATGTTCTTTACGAATATTAAAAATGAACACTGAAACGGTCAACCAGTCGTGGTTACATTCAACATGTGGGTGTCTTAGGATAAATAACACTTAATTTAAGAGTCCCGGAGTTATCACTCGGAATGCCTCGACTGACCAATCAGAATCGGGTATCCTGCACAGCGTAAATGCCGCTGCACTGGATTAAGATTATACACAATACGTACAGCTTGTTGTGATACGTGGTGTGTAGGGTGTAGGTGATACGTGGTGTGTAGGTGATACGTGGTGTGTAGGGTGTAGGTGATACGTGGTGTGTAGGGTGTAGGTGATACGTGGTGTGTAGGGTGTAGGGTGTAGGTGATACGTGGTGTGTAGGGTGTAGGGTGTAGGTGATACGTGGGGTGTAGGGTGTAGGGTGTAGGTGATACGTGGGGTGTAGGGTGTAGGTGATACGTGGTGTGTAGGGTGTAGGGTGTAGGTGATACGTGTAGGTGTCTCTCACTTCGAGCCGATTTTGACCACCAGGTTGGGGTCGTCTATGAGGGTGGGGTTCTCTGCAAACTGCTGGTAGGAAAGGGCCTTCTCCTGAAAGTGCTCTAGACGGACAAATAAACAGCAGTAAAATCAGGTTAGGGTCTTTTTGTTTGTGTTGATGTGTATGATGTAAAATTATATTTCTTCAACAAGATTCCATCTTTTAGCACATGTTCTCATCAGCCAAAGGATAAAGATACCAACAGTGCACTTGTAAATAATTAGTACCGGCTAACTTGTTAGTGTACTGGAGTATTGTGTGTGTGTGTGTGTGTGTGTGTGTGTGTGTACCTTTAGTGATCTCTCGGCTGTCGGTCAGTCCTCCACACAGGGAGAGGGCGATAGAGGGCAGGTCAGTGGGCTGATCCGTGTAACTGTCCACGCCGCTGTCTGCTCCCGAGCTTCCCACAGACGGAGGAGACCTGCTCATGTTGCGTAACGCGCTGTCGCAACACACGCGTCCTGCGCCGCTGTTCTCACTGTCAACAGAGAGACAGATAAATAAAGAGATAGATAGACACCCAGACAGAGAGGTAGTACAACAGATAGGAAGAGAGACAGATTGTTTGAAAAAAGAAAGAAAGAAAGAAAGAAATATTTAGAGCAGATAGAAAGACAGAAGAACAGGCAGACATATAGATAGATAGATAGATAGATAGATAGATAGATAGATAGAGTGGCCGCCTAACAGAGACATGGACAGAATGAAAGAAGTGTTGCTATGTACCTTTTCGGAAAGTAGAGCGCCGCCACTTCCGGCTCCAGCTCTGTGATGTCATCAAGATACACACCGTCAGAGCCAAGATGGCGGCTCCTCTTATCTGTAGCGTAAAGAGTGGAACAGTGGCAGCACGACTTTTATCGCGTGGAGCATTTGCTCATTAAATAACCGGGATGTAATGAAACACTTTCTGCTTCTCCGTGTCAGTGTGCTACCTTTTCTCTTGGAAGGTGAATCAGTTTTGCCTTGTGGGCGGGGCCCCACACCGGCCACACCCCTCTCCTCGACCTCTGACACCAAACACGCTGCTAACGTCGCCACTGTCTCTGCCTCCGTTCTCGTCGTCTCTGGATCCCTTTCTTTAAGGCTGTTCTGCGTTCTCATTGGCTCGTTCCCTGCTGCGATGCTCCCGCCCACCGCTCCTGCATCATCCCAGTCCGTCCTCTCCGTCCCGCCATCCTTGGCTGTGGGGATGAACTGAGATAGGGATGCGTCGCCGTCGCCATGGTGATGATCAGTAGCAGCTGGCGCGTCGGGGATGACTCTGAAGTGTGTGCTGTCCGAAACGGGAATGGGGACGGGACGTGCGGCGGGAGGGTCGGGTTTAGATGACAGGAAGGACGGCTGTAGGAGTAAAAATGAATTTCATAAAAATAAGCCTTTAAATTAAATATATACTGAGGCTATGAATCTAATGCTGGGACAATTTCTGATGATCCAGATACTAATCTGACAGATCTGGGATCAGTGCTAGTGTGTATCTAGATCAGTGTGTGTGTGTGTGTGTGTGTGTGTGTGTGTGTGTGTGTGTGTGTGTGTGTGTGTGTGTGTGTGCTGATCCAAGGTCAGTACCTGAGGCAGCTCTCCCCAGGCCCAGAGCATGGCCGGGTCCTGCTGCTTCTCCTCACTGGCTTTAGTGACGAGCTCAGAGTCGCTCTTAGGCGAGCACGGGCGAGAGACATTGGGGCTGCAGACAGACAGAGGGAGAGAGAGAGGGAGAGAGGGAGAGAGAAAGCGACAGAGAGAGAGAGGGAAGTGTTCATGTTCATTATACATCATTAATAATACTAATACATTGTTCAAGTACTCATGTACATGTGTGTGTGTGTGTGTGTGTGTGTGTGTGTGTGTGTGTGTGTGTACCTCTGTATAGGTGACCAGTCACCATCAGAGCGGGGATACACAGCGTTCTGTGTGTAACTATTCACTAGTTCCTTCGAAGAAATCCTGGAACACACACACACACACACACACACCTAATAACTAAGACACAAACAGACAAATGCAAACCATTTGGTTTTGTGTGCTTATTAGAATCACTCCACTCCCTTATCTTCTCATTCTCTCTCTCTCTCTCTCTCTCTCAAAATGATATGAAATGATGTACAAATGTCCGTCTCTGAGTGAACGTGTTCGTTAGGGGTTAAAAGTGAAGATCATGAACCTTATATACAGCAGCTTGGTTTTACATGAGAACAAACTGGACATTTTAAAAGTATTACATGCACGCGCACACACACACACACACACACACACACACACACACACACACACACACACACACACACAGAGAGGTAAACCTGTGGTGCTTGTTATGACTTGTATACAGTCAGACAATTGCCTCCTCCACCTTCTGTGTTTGTGTGTGTGTGTGTGAGACTGAACGAGAGACAGGAAGGCAAAAGAGGATGTGGTTTAATCAGACAGGCATTTGCATGTAAGCGTATGAAGGGTGTGTAGAGAAGATACTTTCACATCCTCTCTCACACACACACACCCCTAACTCATCTATTTTCAATTTTCTCTATCTGATGGTGACATTTAAACTCACAGTGGCTTACAAAGTGTGTCACAGGCTGTGAAATGTGCCTCCCAACGTGCGTGTGTGTCTTTATGTGTGTTTAATGATATTAAATAATTACTATATTCTACAGTATATTCTACGCTATAGACTCTAAACTATCTCCTGTTAATGACGTTGTTAAAGACGAACACGGCGTCTGTCTCGTTACCCGTTGTGCTCATCGTCTCCTTCGTGCGAGCTCATGTCGATGGCGAAGACGTTTTCGTACTCCGAGTACTCCTCGCTCGTCTCTCTCTTCAGGCTGTCCACTTTGGACTTCCTCCTCCTCTTCCTCCTGCGCTTCGTCGCTCCGCTCTCGGGACCCAGGGTCTGGACGGCGGAGGACGACGGGATCGGGGACGTGGCCAGGTACGAGGGCACCACTTCCTGCACAGTGATTCAGTCCAGTTTCAATTCAGACCACTGGTGGGACCAAAACATTTTCTAAATGATGTCATTACACCTTACACACGTACATGCTTGCACCATATACAGTACCTTTCTGCCCCAAAATTATTGGCACCCCTTACGATACAGGTTGCCTGAAAAAGTCAGGAACCGATGGGAATATGTTGAGAGCAAAATCCCCAAAAGGTACGACAGAGCGGCTGTAGAGCGTCAGAGTGAACATATAGAGCATATGACGTAAATAATAAACACAAAATTAATTAGATGTAGTTTTTATTCTCATTGGTTCCTGACTCTTCGGACACCCTGTACACACAGCATAACACACAACAGGCTTAAACATGTGGGTATATTGTAGGATTTCATTTTTAACATTTTTTTAAAAAACTGGTATCACTAATTTAATTTTAAAATCCATTAAAATTGGCACCATATCACTTGTTCTTTCCCTGATACCGACATCGATACTAAAACCTCGAGTATCAGCTGACATCGATATCCATCCGATTTTTTCTCTTCAAACAGCACTAAATTTTTTTTTTTAACTCACACACTTACATACAAAAAAAAAAAAACACACAACTTACAATACACAAACCCGCACAAAAATCATATTATAAATATGATAAAGCGTAAATATAACAAAATCCATCCTAACAAAAAATACAATCAAGTCCCTTTTTATATGTAAACATTAAAAAAAACTTTTCCAATCTAATCTCTTCCAATCCTTACGGGATCTGATCAAATCCTTTTTTTTTTTTCTCTCTGATATCCGATCCACCATTTTTTGCTCGTATCGTGCCATCTCTTCTTAAATTTCACCTTTGGCTGGACTGTTGCTTTAAGAATTTTTTTGTAAACACTATTTCTGTGTTTGGGTTTAGCACATATTTAGCATAGCACCCTATTTACTGGCCACACACACACACACACACACACACACACACACACACACACACAGACTGTATTGAGTCCCCGTTTGACCTACTTAAACCTTTCTCACACAGCGAGAGTGCTTTTCCAACTATGAGCTAAAACAAAGCACTTGCACTTCTCCACTCTCTTCCTGAGGTCACACTTCAGCGAGCTGCTTAAACCTTTTACTATAAAACACAATCGGAGGTATGAGTGGTGCAGCACAGAGGAATACAGAGTGTGTTTCAAGTCGAATCGGTTAATAAAGGGGTCTGTGAAATGCAAAATAACCGTGTTACTGCTGACTGCCTGAAAGCCACAGCGCAGCACAATGTTTTCCTGTTTTGTCGACGCTGGTTCCTCAGGGTGTGTGTTTTCAACCTTGCTGTGCAGCTTAACACGCAAACGCTTCCCACAACGAAATGAGATGCAGTTTAAATCTTCTTCTTCTTCTTCTTCTTTCGGCTTTTCCCTTCAGGGGTCGCCACAGCGAATCATCACTCTCCACCTATCCCTATCTTCTGCATCCTCAACACTTGCACCCACTAGCTTCATATCCTCATTTATTACCTCCATATACCTCCTCTTTGGCTTCCTCTTCACCTCCTGCCTGGCAGCTCCATGTCCAACATTCTCCT
>CM041004.1:2389288-2404422 GCA_022985145.1 Pangasius djambal
GACTTTGTCCCCCAAACGTCCAACATGAGCTGTCCCTCTGAGGTACTCGTTCCTAATCCTGTCCAACCTCGTCACTCCCAAAGAGAACCTCAACATCTTCAGCTCTGCTACCTCTAGCTCTGCCTCCTGTCTCTTCCTCAGTGCCACTGTCTCTAAACCATACAGCATGGCCGCTCTCACCGCTGTCTCGTACACCTTCCACTCACACAGAACTCCCGACACCTTTCTCCGCCCATTCCAGCCTGCCTGCACTCGCTTCTTTACCTCTTTCCCACACTCTCCATTACTCTGGACTGTTGACCCCAAGTACTTAAACTCCTGTACCTTCTTCACCTCAAAAAAAATACAAATACAAAATGTCGGGTAGGTCCATAAAAATACAGGGTGCCTAAATATTTTGCATGCTCGGGCTGAGGGAAATGACGAAATAATATCGATATTGTGATAAATTATGTAAGGAATAACACACTCCAGACGCATTGTACGAGATTATTTTTGTATAACGGCAGTCTGGAGAGCGTTATTCCACTTACACCGCAGCGATTTTGCTGACGACAATGTTACAACGTTTAATTTATTAACGAACGACACGTTGCGCATTTTAGCGGTTTATAATTAAGATCTAATGTTGTGGAAACGTCGAGTTAGTTCCTGTTCTCACTTACGCTATAGCTGCGACAAACAGTCGTTCCCTCACCAGCCTCTCTCTCTCTCTCTCTCTCTCTCTTAAAATCTATTTATTAGTAGTATTAGATTATGTGGCGCTTCCTGTGTATGAGCTGTTGCTATAGAAACGCTAACGTATTAGAACTAGCGCATTAATATATAAAACCTGTCATTCATGTGACGGCTGGAGCTACTTTCCGAGCCGCGCTGTTATGCGAAAATAACCATCTGACCAATCAGATTCGAGACTTCAGCTGCGCTGTGGTATAAATGAACGTGTCATTAGTCTTTTTCTGTTTTGTTCGCTGGTTTTTAACCACTGTTTTGCTGGCTGTCTATTTGTATATCGGGATACAGGTTGTACGTTATCGAAATGCCTTCGAGTATCGTGATATGATATTTTTGTCGTTATTACAAAGCCGTTGTGTTTTCTGTGTTAAAGAGCAGATTTATAGGGAACAGAATGTTCCAGAGCATGAAGAGGAGTGGACTATAAGAGACTATAACAGATGCTGGCGATGACGTGACGCCGTTACATCATCTGTGCCTCGCGTCCTTTTTTTTGTTTTTGCGAGTGTTTCGCGCCCCAGCCATGACTCAGTTCTGCCTCGGGGGCTGATATCATTTCCTCGTCTGTGGAAATGAATGTGGGGAGTGTTAAGGTGTGTAAAGGTGTGTTGTGGAGTGTTGAGGTGTTGCGTACCTGATCGTTCTCGGCCTCCGTGACGAAGAAAGCCTCGCCGTTATCTCCCAGCTTCATGTGCAGACTCACAGGCTCTCCGTTCACCTCGATGTCCACCTGGACACGTACGTTTATTTCTAATGTGAATGTTTTTTTTGTGTTTTTTTTTTTTTTTTTTAAACGTCTGAAACTCGAAGAGACTTTTACGACGTAACTTTTATGTTATGTTAATGTCGGGTCTAATCACATTCACTAATAATTAATAAGATTAAATGAAACTGACAAACAAACACGTATTTTGTCATGACGCCAACACTCAACATGTATTTTTCAACATGCGTAATCAGATTTGGGTTTTTTTTCTACCAGCGGACAAATCGATCTGGTGAAGATTAAAGTTAAGCACGTTTCTGGATCCCTCTCTCTAAATGTTAAAGTTGCGCTACAGCTAGGTCTGTATTGTCGTACCGATGCAAGCGGAAAAATTGCATCCCAGCGCATTGCTGTTTTGGTTATCCTGTTTTTTTGCTATTTTTGTGAGACATAAAAAAATAAATAAATAAAAAAAATACACTTGCTGTCAGTAAAACTGATCTGAGCTGTGAGAAATCAAACTGTATGTCATTTAAATATAAAATAAAAATATTGCAGAACATATGTGGCATCATTTATTGTGATAACATTTGACAGTCCACTAAAATGGGATTTATTTCTATAGTAGTTAGAATTAGTATTACTACAGTACGTTAATTACAGCTGATAAACTCATGTGCACTTGATATCAGTGGAAGCGTATTACGTCCCCCGTGTTGGTACGTGATTTAATCAGAAATGCGTACTAATTTAAATGATGTGGTTGCGATTCGTTTGTTTCCGAAGGTCTGAAACGCTAACCCCGCCCCTAACCTTCACCTTCGCCCTGAATATTTATCATGTGACTTAAGTCGTACAATTTGTTAGAGTTATTTGCACGCATGAAGCAATGTGAAATAAAGCGAGTATGGCGTTAGCATGAACAGAGTGATACTTATGTGTCCGGTGGCTCACCACTTTCTCGCGTGAGCGCAGCACACCCATCTTGCCGAAGCGGACGTGGAAGGGCGAGCAGTGCAGGGAGCCGTCGGGATGACGCACCACGAGGACATCGATGCAGCCGGAGAGCGTCGCCGGGTTCAGGCCGCGGTACAGCTCCTTCACCTGCACAAACACCTGCCCTGCCAACTGCCCCACGTAGTTCATGGTCTGACTCTATACACACACACACACACACACACACACACACACACACACAAAAGCACTGATAAGGAAAAACCTAGCAAAACTGTCCGAGCCCACTTTCGACGATTTGTTTATTCCAATAGCTTCTTAATTTGTCTCAGACTTTCACCAACACACACAACGACAACGGCGATATGAACGTCGAGTTAGCATCTGAGAAGATATTTCAAATTAAATAAATCACTAAATAAGTTTCTCAAACCTATAATGTTCCAGGTGGCAACATTGCTAAAGAAATTAAATCTCACGTCCTTTCCCCTTCAGTGAATTCATTTTTTTTTGGACCGGAGAATTTTATTTGACCTCCGCTTTAGCTGAGAAAGCAAAAAAAAAAATTTTCAGGCGTTTCCTGTAAGAAATTCTACGGCTAAAGCATAAATATTGGCAATGTTCATATTTACTATGATATTTGAATCTATTTATTCGGCCAAATGTTTGTGGACACCTGTGGAGTGGAGTGCATTATAACAGAAAAGGGGGGGAAAAAGCTGAAATGAGATGTTCAATAAGCCCATATGGGTGCGATGGTCAGGAGTGCACGTACCTTTGGCCATACGGTGTAGCTGAACAAAAAGGTCCAAGAGCAGATCTAAATTAAGCAGACATTCTCCACAAAAGTAGAGTAGAGACTCTTTCAGATATGGTCGAGAGGAAAAACACCACATGCTTGCAGTAACATGACGTTTGCCCTGGATTTATTATTGCTACAACAACGTCTTTGCAAGGCTATGCACTGTTGTTTTGGCATTAGTACAAATCTGAAGGTCAGAATCCAGGAGAAACTTGAAGCAGTGAAGTAGATGTATAACATGGCAAACAAACAAACAAACAAACAAAAAACAGCTCATCCGTGTTTACATCTGATCTCCTCTAATCCTTCCACCAGAACCTGGCTGTGTATTTATTTTTTTTTTTTAAACCTGTACTCATGATCCACTCCCAATCTCAAGCGAGATCCTTTTCCAGCCAGTCAGAAGCTGGTCTAGAGCTGGACAGGATCGTTGAGCTTGTGGTTACAGCATCCACAGTGATCGTTTTTGAACACCCATTAAACTCGTCTTTTTCATTTAACAGATGACCGGAAGATTCATTAACGAAATAAAGATCTTGACTGGTGTGTATGGGGGGGGGAAGAAAAAAAAAAAAAACTGCCCTTTTTCCAGGAAAGGAAGAATGATTACAGGTTCTCGTGGCTAAAGTGAGAGGAAGGGAAAGTGTCGCTATTTAAAACAAGCCCGGTTTCGGAAAAGTACTGTGTGAACTCAGTCAAGAACTGAAAGTGTACGATGATGAGGTTCGGGTTTATTGTGGGATCTGAATCATTCCTGGAAACGCGGTCACGTCGCCATCCAGTCTGCGCTTCCTTTTCATTTTAAAATACCTACAGAAGGGATCAAAATGCTCACTTTTCCACTTTTGGCCCTGTTCCAGAACAAACAATTTATTGTGGCTTCATTTATTTATTTATTTATTTATTTTTGTCTGTAAATAAACTAGCGAGGGGCTCAGTGGTTAGCACGTTTGCCTCGCACCTCCAGGGCTGGGGGTTCGATTCCCACCTGTTCCCTGTGTGTGTGTGGAGTTTGCGTGTTCTCCCTGTGCTTCGGGGGTTTCCTCCAGGTTCTCCGGTTTCCTCCCCAGTCCAAAGACATGCGTTGTAGGCTGATTGGCTCATTTCCAAATTGTCGGTTGTGTGTGTGTGTGTGTGCGCCCCGTGATGGGTTGGCACCCCATCCAAGGTTTTCCCCGCCTTGTGCCCCGAGTCCCCTGGGATAGGCTCCAGGTTCCCCACGACCCTGTGGAGGATAAGTGGTATGGAATTAAACCAGCGTGTGCATACGCTGTTATTAAAAGAACGTCTAACAGGCGTCGAATGTCCTTATCTTGCGTTTGTCTGCGTAAGCGTAGGATATTTACGGACTGCTGACAAGCCAGGAGCGAAACTCACACCAGTCACAGCTGTCCATCAAAGACGTCTGACCTCTCGTACGTCCAAAATGTCCTGCTTGCATAACCCGGGAATCCCAGTCCTGGAGTGTTTCCGCCTCTAACACACGCCTCAACTACAGAGGTGAGGATAAGTGACTAGTAATGCTGAACGCTGGATTCTGATTGGTCAGAAGGTGTCGATTCATTTTCTCTAACAGCAGCTCTGACAGCAGTACACGTTTTTATTAATGCACTGGTTCTGATATGCTACCGTTTCTATAGCAACAGCTCGTTCACAACTAACAACAGGAAGTTCCAGGCACGCAATCTGATTGGTTGAAACGCGAATGTAATTTCCAGATTAGCTGCTAGTTTGCACGTTTGGAATTTTTTTTTTTAAATAAATAAAATTATTTATAATAATAATATTATATTGGCAAATAATAACAGTTAGCATTGCATAGCAACTAGAAACTCGTGGAGGAACTACTTTTTGTAACAGCTGATAATAGACATACATGAAATAACGTTCATCGAGTTGACGTTATCACGAAGAACATCACAGCAAGACGTTTCTGATTTCCCTGTTGGAAAAGCAGCTCCAATTCCAACTCGTAATTCCTACTCGGAAAGTCTTCTGAGAGCTCCGTGACGCGTTTCAGTGACGCCATTTCAACATGGCGCCGCTCAAAGTGAAAACAAGATAAAAACATAATGAGTAGGAGTAGCAGTAGTAGTAGGAGTAGCAGTAGTAGTAACTGTAGCAGTAGGAGTAGCAGTAGCTGTAGTAGGAGGAGTAGCAGTAGTAGTAGTAGTAGCAGTAGCAGTAGTAGTAGGAGTAGCTGTAGTAGTAGTAGTAGTAGCAGTAGTAGTAGTAGCTGTAGCTGTAGTAGTAGGAGTAGTAGTAGGAGTAGCAGTAGTAGTAGTAGCTGTAGCTGTAGTAGTAGGAGTAGTAGTAGGAGTAGCTGTAGTAGTAGGAGTAGCAGTAGCTGTAGTAGTAGGAGTAGCTGTAGCAGTAGGAGTAGCTGTAGCAGTAGTAGTAGTAGCAGTAGTAGGAGGAGTAGCTGTAGCAGTAGTAGTAGGAGTAGCTGTAGGAGTAGCTGTAGCAGTAGTAGTAGGAGTAGCTGTAGGAGTAGCTGTAGCAGTAGTAGTAGTAGGAGCAGTAGCAGGAGTAGTAGGAGTAGCTGTAGGAGTAGTAGTAGTAGGAGCAGTAGCAGGAGTAGTAGGAGTAGCTGTAGTAGTAGTAGCTGTAGTAGTAGTAGCTGTAGCAGTAGTAGTAGGAGTAGCTGTAGTAGTAGGAGTAGCTGTAGCAGTAGGAGTAGGAGTAGCTGTAGGAGTAGCTGTAGCAGTAGTAGTAGTAGGAGTAGCAGTAGTAGTAGTAGGAGTAGTAGGAGCAGTAGCAGGAGTACTAGTACTAGCACTAGTAGTAGGGGTAGGAGTGACAGTATTAATAGTCATAACTGCAATGGACATCAGATAGACGGCAGAGGTTCAAACACACACACACACACACACACACAGGGAGGATCCCCAGGATGAATCACACACACTGATGAAGACTCGTCTGGACCAAACAACTGATAACTGATTACAGGTGATGCTCATCAATAACACACAAGGGCTGTGTCCTAAAAAGAGCATTACTCCCTACATAAGTACCCTACATAGTGCGCAATAATGACTCCTACACTATAAACAGTGACCTATATGTCCATTAAGGTCGTCCTTTTTGGCGTTCAGATGTTTATTCTGTATATAAAGGCAGTGCTTCATGCATTAGACGAGGGTTCATGCCTTCTTTTAAGTGCACTAGATGTCAAATTGGAACACAGCCAATAATTAGACATCATCTGACTAGATGAATGACTTTCGTTTCTGAAACGGAAACTCTGGTATTAAGCAGGTTATAAGCATTATATACGGGGTTTTAAGATCTTTCGTACATTTTAGATGCATGTATTTTCATCACAGGATATATATTTTTTAAAACTATACCTCTTTTAAAAATGCCACACACAAATATTTTAGAAAAGCTTACCTTTTAACGTTTAAAGCGTCCTGACAACACAGCAAAATCAGTTATTCTTCACTCGCTTCGTCCACACCGGACACATAGTGAGATGTTTTTTTCTACTGAGATGTTGTTGTTGTTGTTTTTTTTTTAAATAAAACCATTAATTTACAAATAAATCCCGTTTTTTGTGCATGATTCAGAGCTCTGTGTGTTGTGAATGGAGTTGGTTATTTCCACTCCAGAGTCGTTGACGTCTCAGCAGGGTGACGTCAGATGCAAATAAGCCAGCGCCGCCAACCAATCGTATTTCAGCATGCAAATTACACAGCTCCACCCCTTTCCCTTCAACGATTTTCGACACGTCACCGCCAGACTAACATTTTCTTTAAATTATTTATTTTATTTTTTTTAGCGACTTAATACTTAAACTAAAGTGAATCTCGTTATTATTATTATTAATATTTAAAAAAATATATCCGTGTTTCTGTTTTTTCTTTTAAACGACATAACCGTCATTTGCTCACCCCCTCCCATCCTCTCCTCTCCCCTCCTCTCCCCTCCCCGCAGGTGTAATCCAACACGCGCTCGTGCGTGCGTGCGCGAGGTTTAAATTGCCCCCGAATTCCCGCCCTGCAGTTTGATGAGGTGATCGAGCTGACCAATGGCAGAGCTTCTTTGCCTCACGCGCCATACTCACCGCTTAAACTAGTCACCCTGGAGAGAGGATATTTAAAAAAAAAAAAAAAAAAAAAAAGACAGGAAGCGGTTGGGAAAGAGGTGAAAAGGCCAAAAGTAGAAATATATACAACCTGTAATACTTATAAATATGTTGTCTCACACAAGAGCCTTCTTCTAAACTCGTGTTTGTGTTTGTTTACGTCTCTATTTCCAGTAAATTAACAGAGAAACTGGGAAATCTGCAACTGTACTAATGTGTTAGTATGCAAAGTGTACAAGTTGGTTAGTATGCTAGTAAGCATCTAAGAAAGTGTGCAGGTGTGCAAGTATGCAAATATTTACCAGTAAGCTTGCATGCTAGTGTGCAAATGTGCAAGTATACTAGTGTGAAAGAATTACAGTATGCATTATTATTATGTATTATAGTGTGCTAGTATGCATGGATGCTAGCATACTACTATTTAAGCATGCAACTATTTTTTGTTTCAACATGCAAGGTTGCTAGTGGCCAGTTCTGTTAGTTTGCTAGTATGCAGCTATCAAGTATGCAAGTATACTAGTATTTAAGTATGCAGTTTTTGCAAAAGTATGCAAAATATATTTATATTCATATATAAAGTATTCAAACACAATTATTTTAGCATACTAGTATGCAGGTGGGCTAGTAGCCAATTCTGTAAGTGTGCTAGTATGTAACAATGCTAATATGATAGCATGCATGTATGATAGTATGATAGTATGATAATAGGCACGTGTGCAAGTGTGCAAGTTTAAAAGCAGACAAGGGTCAAGTATGATAGTAAGAAGTGTGCAAGTATACAAGTATTGAAGTATGCAAGCACTAGTGTTTTAACATGCTAGTATGCAAGTGTGCTTGTAGCCAATTCTGTTAGTATGCTAGCAAGCAACTATGCTTATATGATAGTACTGAAGTAGGCTAGTATGCAAATTTGCTAGTAAGTAAGCAGTGCAAGTATGGATGTCTTTCTTTCTTAGAAAAATGAAGCCTCATAGCTAGTATGCTAGTATACTAGCTGCATAAAATGATCTACATGACATGAAACCAATATAGCTGGACGTTATGAGGGTTTAGCATCCCTGTGGTCTCTGTTGGTCTTTAATTGAGAGGGGAAAGTTATGCTAATTGCTAATGAATCTGTTAACTAGCAGGCTATTAGCTAGCCACCCAGGTTACAATTAGAGCCCTTTTTTTCTGACATTCTCTTTCCTAGTGATGTGAAACATTTCCTGTAATTTTCTCAGCTTCTTAGAACGGACACTAATAAGAATTCTTTTGTTAAAAATTTGGGATACGCTGTGTAATCTTCTATTTAACGCATTTAAGCACTGACTGAGGATCGACCAGATTGGCTACGTTTACATGCACATCAAATTCCGATTAAGGTCTATACTCGGGTTGCAGTCATATTCCAAATACGATGTTTATATGCGTACAGGCTTCGGAATATTCCTGTATACACGGTTGTCGTGAGTATGCCTGAGTTGCCTTTCCTGAATACATAGCCTACAGCTAAGCATCTGTTAGCACCCACAATTCCTTGCTGAGTGAGCATGTGCATATGTCTCCTTTCAGTGGATTTTCTGAATAAGGTGTTTACATGCAACAAATTTCCGATTAAAACAGGCATATTCCAGGAAAGGGAATCGGAATTTGGGGAATCAGAATATCGTCTTAATGTGTATGCATGACTCAATACTGATTCGAATATCGCCAAATTCTGATTATTATCGGAATACTGATGTGCATGTAAACGTAGCCTATGAGAATTTCTGCTGTCTGGCTTTCGCCTGTATCCTTATGTCGCATGTAATAATATAAGCATGTTAGCATAATTTCACATTCTTATTCACAGTGCAAAGTGACCTTTTCCCGTGTGTAAACAGAGCAGAATGTTGCTTTGTGGTACAGGGTCGAGCAAAACTGGAGGAACTGGCTGGAGTTCGCGGAATTATACACTTCGCCGTTACAGTGAGGATCGCGTGGTTAACCCAAACACACCCACACACACCTTGTAATTTATTTCTCTTTGCCTGTAACGTCCTGTTGTTACTTCACACGGTTGTGGTCACGGCACACACTGTACTTAGGTTTAACAAGGCTCATATTTGTAAGAAATCGCAAAATGAATAATGTCCTATAAGTGGGTCTCAAATATGGAATCTTACATCACAGCGCTGTTGAATTCTCGATTCTGATTGGCCAGAAGGCATCGATTCATTTTCTATAACAGCAGATCTGAGAGTAGTTCTAGCTGGCAAAGGCAAATTATGGTTTTATATCAATTCATTCAGTCTGGAAACATGTTTCCAATACGTTTCTATAGCAACCTACTGCCCCGTTGTTGATTACTTTCCTATAACGGCACAACACCAAATGTTATTATTATCATTATTATTCATTATAAGTATTATTATTATTATTATTATTATTATTTTCCACTTAGAAGACAGACTTTAGCCTGACACTATTTTGATGCTCTATAAAACAGCTTCTATAAAAAGACACACACACACACACACACACACACACATCTCATCTGCAGACATGGTCAAGCAGCACACACATTTAACTAGGACTTTATATGATCAGAGGGCCAGCCAGACAGATCCAGTTACACACACACACACACACACACACACGCACACACACAAAAGGAGCTTGTGTTAGTCGTGAAAGAGCTTCAGGTTCAGAGGTTCAGCATTCTTCCACTCTGATCCCAGTTTTCACATCTTAACGTGAACCTTCGTCTCTTAAAGTCTCGTCGAACACGTCATATTAAAACCTTAAAAAGTTTCTAAAATGATAAATTGTTTATTAGAACCGCATGAAACTACTAGGAACATTTCACCCTGATGAGTACACGAATTTATACACAAGTAATGAGGCAACCTCTGTTTTAACCCTTACATGCAGAAATGGTTTTAAAACACATCCAGATGCTTTAGATAACGTAAACATTGTATTTTATCTGAATTTTAAAAAATAAATTGCCATGTTGCAAAATGGATTAAACATGTTTTAACCCATTTGTTAACATTCAGGTCTAAAATACCAGAATTACAAACAATATTTTCAACATGTACAACATTTGCGTGATGCAGAAAAAAAAATTAAAACTTTTAATTAATTTCGGACTTTTTTGTTTAATAACTGTGAACAAACACCAGAGACATGTTGTAACGTTAAATTTATAACGATCTCATAATAACCTATTTGAAGGTGATTTATATTCTCTCAGATTTCCAGCCATAAATGTGAACACAATGCATCAGAAGGTTACATCGAAAATCAGCATTGTGCTAACAAATTTACCACCATTGCTAATACTTTTAATTGTCATGCTATTGATAGCTATCTCATATCATGACAGAACTTCACTGATTAAGGATTAAAACTTAAAAGCTAGAGAGTTGCTAAATAAGTTACTCAACAATGTGCTTTATGATACAAAACTGAATAATAATTTGGAAAGGTATAGCCTCAGAGACTTAACCCTTTATTCTCCTTCTGTCTCAGGTCAGAATTTCATCTTTATTGGACCTGGATCAGGGCAGACTCATGGCTTTGAGATCATGAGGCGAGATCATGACCATCATGGCCGCCAACACACGTAGCTATCAGTCAGAATATTACGATATGGCTAACTTGTCTTTTCACAAACATCTCACTCTTCCTGAAGAAGAGAAGAACAGCCAAGCTATCTAGCTAACTCGGGCTAATGAAAATGAATTGATAACCTACGTATATAACCTATGGCGCAAACCACCACTACTAGCTAACCTAGCCAGCTAGCAACATATCCTAAATTTTATCAACAGCTAAAGTGCTAGCTAGCTATGTGAATGTTATTGAAACGATTTTGAATTTAGCTAGCTAGCATTAACTCCCTAACCAATGAAGTAAATACGAGAAATGTTAACATTACATTGGCTAATAAGATCAAGGGAACTTGATAACATCTGGGAAGTCTTGCTTTTGGAACATGAGCTAGCTACCAAGAGTTAACAAGCTCACTATGTGTACCCCAAACACTAGTTTACCCTTTCCATAGCTAGCAAGTATTAGCTGTAATTTAAAAGGCTTGTTCCCTTGCGTTGTGGTTTAGGGAACACAAATATCCAGCAAGACAGCACATACTGTTGTGACAGTGAATCACGGAGAACCTCGTGGTCGTTCACGCCCATCAGTGACCTCCACTAGCCTTATGCAAACATAAAGAAATATGGAAATTAAGATAGAGGTTACATTTACTCATGCAATCCAAAAGCATGTAAAGAGAATCAGATTAATCGGTGAATAACGTATCAATTTCTCATATCTAAAGGTCTGAAAATACGGCGTGTATCGACTTTTTAATTAGCAATAACGATAATGATGTCAGAACAAAAAACAAGTCGGGATTTTCTGAGCTTGTCCTGATTAGACTGATACGGATCTTGTGAACGGTAGCCTGAGGACAAGGCCAATAAATGAGTAATAGAAATAACACACTCTGAATGAAGCCTGTGTGTGTGTGTGTGTGTGTGTGTGTGTGTGTGTGTGTGTGTGAGTGTGAGTGAGAGTGTGGTGTTGAGTCATTCCTGCTGCATAATTGGCTACAACTCTGGTATGAATCTCCTGCTGTCATTGGCTGAGACGCTGGTATGAAGCTCCTGAGAGCTGGCGTGAGTAAAGCAGTGAGCCAGCTGATTTTACGCTACAATAAAACACACACACAGTGCTACACTACAATATCGTAAGCATGCTAGTATGCACGTGTGCAGGCCTAGAACAAAGTGCGAAGGTATACAAGCATGCAGTGTTAAGATGCAGGTATTTTAGTACAGAAGTATGCTTACAGCAAGTAAGCAAGTTTGCAAATGTATGCAAGTAGGCTAGTATGCAAGTATTGTGGGACGCCAATACAATAATGGAGGAAACTGTGAAATTGCTAGTATACAAAAATGCTAGAAAGCTAGTGTGCTAGCATTCAAGTGTCAAAATGTGCTAGCATAGAGCACAATGAAATCTCTCATCATTGCTAAGTTATTAGATAGTAGATTTTTTGGATGGATATTAGATTTTCAACCTCAAATCTTACATCACGTCCGGCCATCACTGCACTGAAAAGTATGCTAGTATGCAAAGAGTGTGTGTTCTGTACAGAGACTGCATTAGCTTCTCTCTTGCTAGCCATCTCTCCATGTTGACGCTCTGCTCTTATCTCACGCCGCCAGGCAAGTGGAATGCTCATTATCTCCAGACGATCATCTGATACTCAGTAGCATCAATCCCTAAGTGTTAAACAAACTCATCCTGACGCCATTAAAGTGGAGTCCGGATTTCAGTGTTGCTGGATACACACTCGCTTTCTACATCCACAGATCATCAGAAACGAGTCCCTGATATATAAAGTACAGCTAGACGCTCCATTTCAAACCGTGCGCAAGAAATGAATAAAAGTGCATGAGTATGCTATTTGGAAAACCATGTCCTCTTGCCACCCCAAGCAGCCTAATATAACTAACATTAGCTAACCTAGCTAGCCGGTCAACACCACAAGAGAACAACAAAACCCTGTTTAAGTGAACACCAAATCACACACCACACACCAAAATAATAATATCATTCTTGATATTATTGATATATTCGAGCATAAAATGGTTTTGAGTAGCTAGCTATGTGTTAGAAGACTTTGTGATGACCCATTTAAAGATTATTACTGGTTTGTACTGAACACTGTATTGCAGAAATGATTTTTCTTTTGGGGGGGGGGAGAATTTATTTTTTTTTGGAGCTTCATGCAGCACTTTACCCAGGACCAGATGGAGTCAGTGGCCTCTGGATCGTTCTGGAAGTCCTCCAGGCTTTTTATTCGACTCTCGGGCTCATCAGGAATCTTGGAGTCCATAGGTTCAGACGGGTTGCCAGATTTTCGCAGCCAAAAATGTGCGCTAGATTTGGTGCAGGGTGTGTTTTGATGGATCCATTAGCGAGAAAGAGAGAGAGAGAGAGAGGTGCAAGAAGAAGACGGAGGATCAAACATCAAGAAGGAGAGGAGGCGATAGATCTACTGGCTGTTCCTCCAAGTGGTTTGGTTCTCTTAAGGACCGAGAATGTGTACTTACTATATTTACAAGGAACGTGGACAGTAATCTGATTTTAGGCATGTGTGTGTAACCTGAGGGGAGCTGAGTGTGACTGACAGATCTGCTGACTTCCCAAGCATTCGCTTCACAGTCCACACACACACACACACACACATGCAGGGATATGTTCTGACTTGAGAACTGACCCTGTCCCACATCCGGCAGCAGACGCATTCCTGGAAACGCTGTCCAAGTGTGTGAAGGGTTGTGTGTGTGATCAGACACGCAGTATCACACACATATCCGTTACCAACCCAAGCTTACAATCGCTTACTTATTCTTATTCACGTCATGCTTTTAATCTTTTAAACATTAGCTCTAAAACAGTTTTAAATTATAGTTTGCTGTTACAGTGTTGTTCTACATTAATCCTGCTGTAAGGCAATATAAGGAAGGCTAATCTGGAGCATGGTCTGTTTTGAATGTGTTCCTAGAGCACAATGTTTCCATAAATCTACATCCACTCAATGTGATGCATTAAAGGGACTTGGAAAACGGTAGCTAAGGTCATGGTCAATAAATGTCATACTAGCCTTAGGCGATAAGTAACAAAAGACACTCTTTTAAAGCTATCTAATTTAATAAACACAAATATTATGCATTTTCATGTTGAAGGAACATGGAATTTCTCAACATGAGACTCTACTATATTATATACATATATATATTACTCTGGGAATATATTACTGTAGGCCTCCGAGAGCATAGGCCCATAGAAAACCTAGGACATTGGGAAGACATTGTAGAGCCTTAGGAACATAAGATTATGGGGACATAGTGCTTGGGGAATGTAGGACCAAGGAAACATAAGGCTGTGGGAACATAGGACCACTGGAAGATATGAACCTGGTAATATAAAAAAAAAAAAAAAACTAAGAATACATATAACTATGAAACTATGGGGCTTGGAACTGTGAGAACATAAATTGTGGGAAAATATGACTGTGTTATCAGGGACGTAGGGAAATTAGGGCCTTGGGAACATAAGACCACATGGACAAAGGCCCTGAGACTAGGCCCTGGGCCTTTGGAACAACAAGCTGTAGGAGCACAGGGCCTCAAGAATGTAGGAGCTGGGATACATAGGATGCTGTGAATATAGGACATTGGGAACATAGAGACCTAGGAACAGAGGACATTGGGAACTCCTGCTAACAGAGCCCTGGGAATACATGACTGTGGAACCCTGGGGTATAGTACCAGGAGAGAATAGGGTCTTAGGTACATAGAGCTCTGGAAACATAGAGCTCTGGGAATAAAGAACCCTGGGAACAGATGACTTTGGGAACATAGAGCCCTAGGAACATAGAGCCCTGGGAATAAAGAACCCTGGGAACATAGAACATTGGGAATATAGGACGTTGGAATTACAGAACCTTGGAAACATAGGACATGGCAACATATAGCCTGGGAAACTAGGAATCTGGGACCATAGGGCTGTGGGAGCACTGAGCTGTGGGAAAACATTGGCTTAGGTCGTTTGAATTGCAATCCTGCCACTTAGTGGCCACTGACTGTTTTTCTAATCCATTGAATTATCATTGGAGCACATTTGGACATATATATATCAAAGTAAATTCTTTGATAAATAATAAATAACTTCATAATTTATTTAACAAATTGTAACGTATCGTTATCGTTTTTAAACAACATTGTTATAAATGTAACTTTTATTTTGGAAAGTTCAGGAGCCGGAATTGAGGCTTTTACTTTTTTTTTTTTTTTTTTTTTTTTAAA
>CM041004.1:2404522-2425354 GCA_022985145.1 Pangasius djambal
AAAGCGGGAACCAGCTGGTAAAGTCTTGTTTATTTTATTTTTTTTTTGCGTTTTGTAAACAATACAGCATCAAAATGTTAGGCAGCCGCAGTCTGGGATCCAATCCCAAACCGATTTGTACTTCCTACACTTGTGCACTGCGTAGGGAATGAACCAAACGGCGTTCGCGCCCTACCTAGTGCACTTCATGTATAACACTAAAGTGGTTTGAGATGAGGCCAGCCTGCCTCTTATCCTGGTTAGCCATTTTGTTATTTTTAAATATATCTGCATTTTTTTTAATGTCAGTGTATTTTTTTTTAGCTGCTTTGACATGTCAGAAAATGTTGTACATGATTGCCTGTTAAAGTTTAAAGTTTTAAAATCAATAAGTAAAAAATAAATGAACGTTAACCTGGTTAGCTAGCTGGCTAGCTACATAACCGTCATTCGGTTCACGACTGAATCGTCAGTTTCTTTCTTATTGTTTTTTAATTCGTAACTTAATCCCTACATATAGTGCATTTTAAAGTCATTTTATATAATATCTAGGCGACCTAAATAGGGAAGGCTTGGCTATTTGGGATTCAGCCTTCATCTTGTAGTTCAAGGTAACCTGATAGATAAGCTAAGCTAAGACAACAACACCAATGTGCTTTGTTTCCATTGTGTGACATTAAAACAGTAAAATATGCTAAAAACATAAGACTATTCTATATTATATATATATATGATAAAAGATTACAAAATGACTGAAGCTGATCAGAATCAGAATCAGCTGTCAGAGCAATAATAATAATAATAATAATAATAATAATAATCTTAGTTCCTGTCACATCAGTGATCTCTTTATCTTCAGAAGTTTTATAAAAGTGAGATTTGAGCTGGATTTATTATTAATAAATACCTTACAGGAGGTTTATCAGGTCTAAACGCTGTATAGATCTGTAAATGTACGACTAGAAAGTGACCTATATAGCAGGAGAACAAGATAAAATTAATAAATGGTAATAAACTGCACATAGCTGTTAATAAGCCAGTGTTATAAAGGTGATGTTATGCGTGTACGCAGCTCTGACGCGCGTTTCGTATCTATTCCACGACGGCGTGTCGAATTCTGGATCCTGATTGGTCAGAAGGTGTTGATTCATTTCCTGTAACAGCAGCTCCGATGCGTTCTAATGGAACGAAATTAATCTAACGACGATGACGTTTTCTGTAAGGAGACGTTTATGGAAGGAGTCTCCAGTGTCAGTGCTTTGTAATAACGATTAATGACACGGGGACGTCTTTTCTGGGTGATGAGCGTTTTTTTTTTTTTTTGTCTTATTAACTGTATTAAAAAAAAAAAAAAAGAAGAAGAGAGGCTGGAGAGGGAAGGAGTGTTTATAGCTGCTATAACGTAAGTGAGAACAGGAGTTAAGTTGTTTCGTGGGAGGTTCCGCGACATTTAACATGATCTAAATGTTGAAAAAGTATAAAGTGTTTATTTAAAATCTTTTAGTTAATAAAAATGGTAGGTGTTGCGAAGTTGCTGTGGTATAAGAGGAATAAAACACTTCAGGATGTGCTGTTATGTGGAAAGTGACTGTTTTATTACGTAGACGTATTAATCGAAAGATTAATTAAATTAATCGAAACTTCTTTTTTTTTTTTCGATCGAGTAAATTCTAAGTGAGAAATTGTTTACAGGCTGATGTTCATCACTCTGTTAACTTCCTCTCTGTCTCTGTTTCCTCCCTCTCTCCTCTCGTCTGCGCAGGCACTTCGGCCGGACGATGGACGAGCTGGTCCATGACCTGGTGTCGGCGCTGGAGGAGAGCTCGGAGCAGGCTCGCGGCGGCGGCTGCAGTGCCAGTCTCGACCTCGCGCTGCCCGCCGGGCGCATGCTCAAACGGCACGCTCGCAAACGCCGGGGCAGGAAGCGCCGCTCGGAGAACAGCGCCCGCGCCGCACCGTGCCACGCCCCTTGCCACACAAGCCACGCCTCCGATTCCAGCCTGGACGAGCACAGAGAAACGCGTCTGTCCTCCAGCTCCAACGCCAACGCCAACAACAGCGACTCGGACGAGCAGCTCGGCGCCAAGCGTGGCAAGCGCCCTCCGTGGCACGATGACGCAGGAGTCGCTGATGCCAACCGGAGCCTTCGGAGGAGGCGCAAAGTGAAGCGCATGGCCATCGACCCGCCGCCGGAGTTCTCGCCCAAATCAGCAGGAGGGAGCAGGGAGGAGGGGAAAGGGAACGACGCAGCGACTAAAGGCAGAGTGAAGAAGAGGAAGCTGGCGCTGGCACACCGGCTGGCGCTGGACGCCGCGGACGAGGGCGTGGTCGTGGAGAGCGAGGAGGCGGGGCTTTCCGGGAAAGAAAAAATGGACTTCGAGGAGCACAAGGGTTCAGATGAAGACATGAGTGACAGGTGGTTAGTGTTTAGTCTGTCCTGTTTTCATCCTTTTCCTTCCTCCTCCTTTATTTTAGTTTTCCGTTTGCAGACTTTTTTGTATGATTGCGATTTATGGCGTCACCGTTGGCTCGAACCAGCCTCGAAGACGAGCTCATTTACTGACACTTAACCAGCCAGCTAGCGATCAGGGGTTTAGGAAGAGGACACGAGCGTGTGTACAAATTTGCATATTAATATTGAGGGCCTTCGTACGGCGTAAAGGTGCAGAGATGCTTTATGGCTATTTAAAAATGCATGCTATACGATCAAAGGAACATTTAATAATCAGTCAGATCTTCTGGCTAATCTGTGTGTGTGTGTGTGTGTGTGTGTGTGTGTGTGTGTGTGTGTGTGTGTGTGTTGACAGTGAAACCAGCAGTGTGAGTAACAGCAGTGATGGAGGTCTGTTCACCAATGATGAAGGAAGACAAGGTATTAATATTCTCAGTAACAAGCAGCCGGTTCAAACTTTGTACGATTGTTTTTATCTATCTATCTATCTATCTATCTATCTATCTATCTATCTATCTATCTGTTATTTAAAATTAGATTGTGGCAAAAATAAAAAGCGTCAATCAAAACTCTCTGGGGATTCCAACCTTGTGCGCGTCGGTCTCGCGTTATTTCGCTTAAGCGTGTTGTTAAGATATTTTCCATGTTTCTGTTACACCCTGTGATGTTGCCAAGGCGACGATGAGCAAAGCGATTGGTTCTACGAGGGTGAGGCGGGCGGGGCTTGTGGCATCGCGGGCGTGGTCCCGTGGTGGGACAGGGACTCTAACGAACTGGACCTTAACGACCCGGTGTTCAACAGCATCCTCACAGGGGCCTTCCCTCTCATGTCCCAGGGAGCACAGCGAGGTACACACACACACACACACACACACACACACACACACACACACACACACAAACACACACACACGGGATAACTTGCTCACCTGTTCATGATTTTTCATTATAGTACAATGCCAAAAAAAGAAAGAATTTATTTGATTTCATAGCAAGACAGCTAAATGTTTTCTTTTTTCTCAAGAAGACTTATTTCCCATTAATCAAATTTAACTCTTTCATCTCTAATGCGCTTAAAACAACAAAATACTGTTTCGTTTTATCAAATAGTATCGAAAGATCCTCATATGAGGATTCCCCAACCTAGTTTCCTGTTTAAAAATAATAATCATAATTGTAGTTATATAATAAAAATAATAATAATAATAATAATAATGACTAACTAATGAGTTGAATGAAACACGCTGCAGTTCCTGTGAATGTCCTGTAGAGGGCAGAAATTATTTGTTCAGTGGAATTCAGTCTTAATAGTGTGTGTGTGTGTGTGTGTGTGTGTGTTTTTTCAGGGTTTCAGGCCAGGCTGGCTCGACATGCTTCACTGCAGCAGACTCAGGTGTGTGTATATATGTATATATACGTGTGTGTGTGTGTGTGTGTGTGTGTGTTGTGTGCAGCAAGGATTTGGCTTTACACTTTACACAATATTTCTTTCATCTCTTTCTCTTTTTTTTTTGTCCAGGGCGTCCCTCAGGTAGCCGGATGTGCTGAGAGAATTCCCAGATTGTCCCAGGATCCTCACGCACATGAGTATGTAACACTTTTACACACACACACACACACGCACACACACACACACACACTCACTCACTCTCTCTCTCTCTCTCTCTCTCTCTCTCTCTCTCTCTCTTTGACCCAAAATATTTTCGCTAAATATCATCCAGTTTATTTGATTTCTCAGATTTTTACTTTTATTAAAATCATCACCAATGTTAAGGAGTTAAACATTCTCAAAATGCTCAGCGTTTATTTTATTTCTTTTTTCATATAGTCAGAAAGTCAGTACATGTTTCCCTGTTTTTCGTGCTGCAGATAATGCTATTTGAAAAAAAAAAATCGTATTAAAATCGTGATCTTGATTCATTTCTCAATGCGATTCGATCCAAGAAGTGTCAGTTGTGTAGCGTTGCATAAAACAGCGTAGAGACGGTGTACCGCATGAACACACACACACACACACACACACACACACATACACATATATACCTGAACCACATCATCTGAGCGAGTCTACAGATCTAAAAGGGGAGAAACAACGTCCGAAAGCTGCGGGTGAATTTGAAAATAGCCCTTTTGTTGTGTCCCAAACAAGTGTTTATTATGTATTGAGTGTTATGATGTTATGGTTAGATTCGAGCGTATTTACCAGGAGCGATTTTCACCGTGCTGAAGGAACAGAAGCATCTCCGTGACCAATTATTTAACCGGACGTTGGTATCACCGCTTTCCTTTTCACCTTGGGACGAGACACTGCGCTCGTACGCACTAGTGCGATTGCATTTTGACATTAAACAGGAGTAATTTTCGCTCAGGGTTTCGGGGGCAGGTGTTCGCAGTACGACTTTGCAGTGAAGCAGCGATTTTTGTGGACGAGCAATCGTTCAGAAACATCGGTTAGGAAGAACTGAATAAATATGCAACTTTGTTCCTTATAGAAATTGGTCGAAATGTCTGTGTGCTGTTCTGTTTAATTTATTAGTTGTATTGAATTAAATTGTCTGAGTTGTTGTTCAAGAGATTATTCAGTTATTATTTATAACAGTTGGTTAGTTTTGATGTCTTTTTCCTGCGTAGGCCTTGGTTCAGTCCCGGATCCAGACGTGAACAGGTGAGCTGTGTGCGTGCGTGTGCGTGCGTGCGTGTGCGTGCGTGTGTGTGTGTGTGCACGCACGGAATAAATCAACTGTCAAATCCTGAGTTGTAGTATATTTGTGTACTATATTTACAGCCACTTGTGTGTGACCGGTGACTGCATTGATTGTTTTTGTGACGTGTGTGTGTGTGTGTGTGTGTGTGTGTGTGTGTGTGTGTGTGTGCAGTGTCACTGGGATTCGAGATCGGACCGAGGCCACCGGAGAAGCTGCTCTCTAAAGACTGCAAGCAGGTAATTGCCTGCTCCCAAACGTCTGACCTTTGACCCTTCAGTATTCCATGCCTGGAAGCAATTAACCTGCAAATGACTCGTGTAAACGTGTGTGTGTGTGTGTGTGTGTGTGTGTGTGTGTGTGTGTGTGTGTGTGAGAGACAGGCAGACGAGCGGCCATCTTGGCTCACTGTGTACCGGAGACGTTAAAAGGAGACGCAAAGCTGCACCTATGGGAGCTCCCTTGTCCACAGGTAACTTTCCATTAGAGGGAGTTTCAGGGTCACATGACTGGATTGGCTGCCTGGATCACAGTGATCCTATTTGCCTCATTAGGAGGCATCACTTCCTGCCAGGAGCCACGGTTCACAGGAAGGTGCCAGGCGGCTGGTGCTGATTAACCTGCACACAAGCCAGAGTCCGTGTTCACAGGGTCGGAGTTTCTGTACCATTTCCCGGAAACAGATTTTTGAGCAGAAAAAAAAGCGAGCGTAGGGAGGAGTGAAAGATAAAGCAAGTTATATCGACGGTTAATAAACCTGGGCTAAGGTGGAATGTTTAGCTGCTGATTACAGAGTTCAGGACAGTATTTCAGAAAAGGGCATCAACTCTAAATGTGGCGAGGGATGAGAGTTAAACGTTTAAATTGTAAACATGTGATTCGCTGCACTCCATTTCAACCTGTTACGTACATTAAGAGAGTTACTTAATTAGCCTAATACAGATTATCCTCCTCTCTCTCTCTCTCAAACACACACACACACACACACACACACACACACACTGTGATTTGCCCTGTCCTCTGTCGCATCGTGTTGTATAGTCTGATGTATGACACAAAGCGAAAGAGAGACAAAATAATATACGACATACTATAGCTATGTAGAGAAGAATCGAACTGTTAACATATAAAACATATCAAACGTATAAAACGTACCCTTTGTTTCCTCACAGCCGTAATGTACACACTTGTGTGCTTGGTGTGGGAAAATCTGTCGGGTGTCACCGAGGCAGAATCGGGAAAACTTCCAGAAACATCAATTTACTTTCTCAGTTTATGATAAGAATTCAACTTAATCCAAAAATAACGATCCATTTTTAGCTTGATCGAGTAAAGACGAAGTAAAGTTAAGGTTATAGTAGCAGGTGGGTAATAAATAATAAAAGATCAAATTGAAACGGATGGATGAACGTGGGGAAAAAAAACCAAAAAACAAACACCTTAATAAACACTTCTGTTCTCGTAGGTGCGGTAGGAGAGGGAGTTCCGCCAATCCCGGACTCGAACGTGGGGAACCGGATGCTGCAGAACATGGGCTGGTGCCCGGGAATGGGCCTCGGACCCGAGGGAAGGGGCATCACCGAGCCGATCCGGTGCACGCAGAGGCCCAAGGGCGCAGGGCTCGGCTTTAACTGAGGTCTGCGCTCGAACAGGCCGGCTGACGCACAGAGGCAGACTCAGAGCCGTCTGTTATGAAGGCACTGCCTCCCAGCAGGGGGCAGCACTGAGACCAAGATGGACAGATGCACTAACAGAAAACAGAAATGAGAGAACGGCGCACAGGGACGTGAGCGTTTGTTCCTCGAGGAACAGCCGGACAGAGAGCATTGATTTTGCACAAAAACACACAGTGTCATATCTGTAGCGATCTAAAGGCCACTGGTTAACCGATTTAGCTGTTATCATACTTTCACCTCATGCCATATTCCTCCAATCTCAAACCATGGGCTGTGTCCTAATTTGAATACTTTGCCAATTGTATGGACTTTTTAACATGTGCTACTACTATATGAAATGTAAACCTGCCAAGACCATGTATTTGAAACTCTGCATAAATTATTGCAAGCGTTATATACGCCATTTTCTGTTGTTGCCAGGATGTGCGTATAAATTGCATACCTGTCTTATTTTTTAAAAAAACTGTTTGTATTTTTATTTCTAAAAATTCTTTTAATCCATTCTTAATTGTTCTCTTAATTCTCCCACTAGCCAGCTCTCCTCTATTACACCACAGCGACCAGCTGGGGAGGGTGAAGGCTAACACGTGCTTCCTCCGAAGCTAACCTCATCTCACAGGGCAGCAACACACTCTGAGGAAAGCGCTATTTGCCCTCTTCCACATACGCAAGCTCACATATGCACGCGATTGGTTAGTGTCGTGCTGAATGACAGGAGAGAGAGTAACACTGTCCCTCCCACTTATGGCCATGAACTCCTAATCTCCTGATGATAGCGCGAACGCTTCTTTAATGATAAGTCAGGAAATTAATAAAAATTAATAGCACCCCTGTCTGACACGTTCTATCAGGGTTGCCAGATTTTCGACCCTCCAGTTTGACCATAATATAAAACCAAACCAATGCCATTTTCAATTCTAGTCCTTAGAAATGGGAAACTCCATTTGCAAATTTCATTTTAGGATCATCTCTTTATTGTTTTTTTTTTTTAGGGTTGGGAATCTTTAGACAACCTACAATTGAGTGCAATTTCGATTCATGAATATTAAACGATTCTTGATGAATCTGGATTCCATACATTTTAAACTATTGTGGCTATTTTATTTTAATTTTCTTTTACATTTTAGCAAGCTCAAAACTGATAGAAAATACCGGGGCGCAAATATTTTTGTGAAGAAACTTGCAATTTACCTGGTAAATTTATTAAAAATAAATGTAATTATATTATTATTATTATTATTATTATTATTATTATTATTATGACTTACTTTACTATGACTGTGTTGTGGTTTTTCATTGAAAATAACTATACATTTTTAAAAATACGTTTAAAAGATTACGTAGTTCTGTGCAACCATGAAAATAAGTTTAAAGAAGGAATCAAGACGCATCTAAGAATCGTTTTCGTTCCTCCTCACCCTTGTTTTATTGACCTGTTTGTTCAGCAGAAATCAGGATGAGTGTCAACATTTTGTGTCTAGACTTAACGTTCCCATCCGGATCGAATTGCACAACCGTGCTGAAGCGGTTCACTGTTTTTAGTCCTGAAGCGTTTCTGAGGGTCTCTGAGATCAGAATCGCTGTATTAGAGTATATCTTAAAGATCACAAAGGTGCTGATTTCGGATCAGTTTTTATCCTGTGTATGCTGATATATGTTGTTATGTGAACAAAGGCACTGATTGTAGATCAGCTCTGAGTAGTAGCATTGGTGAGCGATGTGATAATATCATGGTCAACTTAAGCGCCAGTGAACATTTGCATGATGACATTCTGCTCTCCGGTTTCTTCGGACACTGAAGTTGCCGCGTTCCTTTTTAGAAAACGTTGATGTAACAGTCAGAGTTTGTCATGATGCCAGAATGTTTTGACGGGAAACGGTCACTGTGGTAGTTGGAGATTTGCTCAGATCTTTACAGCTTTACACGGGTTTTGTAAAAGGTTCGGTTTTGAATTACAGACCAGAATGCTGTTCTCGATGTTAAAGCTGGAATGAATAAAACGAAGAAACCTCATGGGGTTCATGTGTCGTCGTTTTTTTTTTGTTTTGTTTGTTTTTTCCCCTTTGTCTTCAGTGTGCACAGCATGTGCTAGGCTAGCGTTGAGAGGAAATAAGGTAACCCTGTCACATAGAAGATCCATCCATCCATACCGCTTATCCTCAAGTCACGGGGAGCCTGGAACCTATTTACTGCTAACATTAGCTAGCTAGCTAAATAAACTTACCTGACCTGACATGATCCTTGTTGCTCATGTTAGCTAGATGAAGTTAGCTAAATTGAAGCAGCCTGACAGGATTTCTGAGAGAATTATTATTATTATTATTATTATTATTATTATTATTATTGCTAACTTTGGATCATTGCTAACTTTGGACTAACTAACATCATCTTACGCTAACCTGTCAGCGATTTCTTAGTGATTTATATATGTCACATTCCTACATTTATAATATCGTTACTGCCAGTGTTATCTAGCTAAGTAACACAAACTAACCTGACAGGATTTCTGAGAGGAATTTTTTGAAAGTCATATTCAATTATATTAGATAAGATAAATGTGCAGAAAATTTGCTACTCATTTTGGGTAGCTAGCTAACATGAGCTAACATGACAGGATTTCTGAGA
Organism: Pangasius djambal; assembly: GCA_022985145.1. NCBI lineage: Eukaryota > Metazoa > Chordata > Actinopteri > Siluriformes > Pangasiidae > Pangasius > Pangasius djambal. Next base: position 2,413,958 of record CM041004.1, read on the forward strand.
AGATTTCTGAAAGCCACATTTATAAATATACCCAATCTTTACTGGTAAAGTAAGCTAGTTAGCAAACAAAGTCTGAGATCTCTGAGAGGATTTTTCAAGATCATATTCTTAAATGTTATGTTGTATGTTATGTCTTTTAAATTTTAATACTCCGGTTTTGATTGTACAAGCTGTTTAATAGCTCTAACCGTGAGCATGTCCCTGTTTTCCATTACTCTCATCCAGCTGATGATGAGCTTTAATCAGATCTGAAAATGCCAAGTCTGATCTGATAGCAATCCATCGTGCCAGACAATTATCTCTCCCATACCGCTTGTTCTTTCTTTCCTCTCCTGTGTGAATGTGTCACATTTTTCTTCCAGTCTTAATGCGCTGTATTGTGTGACATGGAAACCGGTTGTAGCAGTTCGAGGGATTTGAATTATGTTGGATAAGCAACGGTCTACAAAACACAGAGTTCACATGGAGACTGTCGTCTTAAAGAAAAAAACTCACAACAGCAACACAGCGAACACTAGTCCATGGTAGAAAAAAATGACATCAAAAATCAAACTTGGCTGTACAATGTACGTTTTCTAATGTGTGCTCAAAGAAAGAGGCTTTAAATCAGTTTCAACTATTTATAGTACTAGAAGAAAGCTCTGTGTTACTACTATACGTATTTTATTCATTTTAAAACGATTTATTTTTTTTAATATATGTTATACGTTTGTATTAGGATAACTGAAAGCAAGATAAATGCGATTATTTACAAAATATATTTAATATTTACAAAAAAGTCACTACAATGATACACCACTACTACTAATTTTAATTATAGTTTTATTTAGCACCTGTTATATGTTAAAATAGTTTTACAGTATGGAAAAAAAAACAATAAACCAACATAACTAGACAGGAAAACCATGACTACGATACATTTAGCATCACATTAAAGAAATAATTTGCAGAATAATCTGATGTACTGTATATATTTCCCTTTTATCCCAAATATCCCAAACTAGAGCTATCACGCTAGTGTAGCTAACGTAATCAAATTCACCTATTTTTGTTTTTAAAATTTAAATACACACCTCAAATCAGATCCATAGACTTGCTGGTGTGGTTTAGGACACAATATTACGTACTGTTTTATATAAACATGAACTAAACCTCACTAGCTGAACATGGTAACATTATGGAGGTGGCCATTTTGGATAGCTGGAATCGTTTTTTTTTTTACTTTTAATACTTTGCCGACACGTGCAGATTTATGAATCTTAAAGCTGTAGTTTAGAGCAAGTGGAGGTCTGGGTCTGTGTTTACTGTAAATATTTTGGGTGAGAGACTTTAATTATTTGCTAGCTACAATGTGAAACTTGTCTTGCCCGATCCTTTATATTTGTAAATGAGACATTTTGAAAGTTTGATTTCTGTTCCTTTTTTTATCATTGTGGTAAAAATGGCGTAACTACACTCCACTATACTTCGAGTGAATTTAGTGAACTCAACGCCACTCAATCTCTTTACTGATTGGTCAGAGGACGAACTGCAGGCTGCTCCGATTGGCCTGAGAGTTAGCTAGGGTTTCTGCCGATGGATGTGGGAACCGTGTACCGTATGGGTGATGAGAGAGGGCTGGAAAAAAAAAAAGATGCACGGCCGTGGTCTTGATCTCTTATCTCGCCTTGTATTTTGTCAACTTTTCATCGTTGTTTACTCTGGCTTTTGCTGACGTGTCTTAATTAAGCAGCGGCCATGAGAGAGGGAATCGGTTCAGCGCTCAGTGATCCTGTTCTGATCTGTGTGTTACGTAATAATGTCAGATACGATAGATGTGTGCGAATTAAGCGTAAAAGAAAACATCGTGTTATAATTAATAGCATAAGGAATCAGTGTAAGGGACAGACGGAAGATAAAGGTGCGTTTGGTGGCTCGGAGGCTAGTGACCAGAAAGTAGTATAAATCACAGGATTGTCAAATTAATGGATATAACTGTAGATTAAGTAAAGAGTATGAATTAAGGTAAATGGATTAACCTTAATTATCCCAAATGAAGTTGATGTTTGTTGTCTGAAGTTTGCGTCTTTAGTTTTGCACTGGAGCTACAAGACTAATATAGCTAACACGTTATGGAAGTCTATCTCATCTTTATTTTCTGTAAATACCTGCTGCAAACTACATCCAGCTCCTCAGACTTGCTGATGTTGTTTTGGACAACAGTGGGACTTGCTTTGTCGCCGAGCGCTGTAGCCTCATGGAGGCGGCCATCTTGGATGACTTGAGCTTTGGTCTCTTTGGTTGAGTTCTCAGCACAGACACACCGTAGTGAAGTGACGTGAATGAATAATGAATAATAAAACTGCACTTTGAACTTAAATGTGTAAATACACTCTCTATCCTATTTTACAACAGTGTTTATTTTTTTTAAGAAATAAAGCAAAAAACAATTTATGATGAGACGCACTTTCATTACCGTTTAGCTACAAATTAAAAATGAGTGTAATTGTGGTTAAGTTCGAAAGAGCAGGAAATAAAGAGAGTGTAAAAAAGTATGTATAAAATATAAAAAGTATGGCATGTTGTTTATTATTAAATCGTAAAAGATTATTCGGCTAGGTAATTGCTGTGGTATAAGAGGAATAAAACATTTGGGGCTGTGCTGTTATAGGAAAATAATCATCTTCACTACAACACACTGTCCTGTTGTGTTTTATTCCTTACATATATAGTTTCCAGGACTGACAGAGGGATTAATAATGGGACAAAAATTGAACTACACTACACCAGAAGGAGGTGCTTTAATAAAATTGGAGCTGTTTAACAGATTTTGGTTCATATTTAGGGGAATTTAGTGAGGTGTGTGTTTAAGTGAGAGGGGCTTATTGTCTGAAATATATGCTAATTATCTTATCTTATAAAGCGGGTGAGAGTATTAGGTTTCCTGTCAATGTCCGAAGGCGTTCATTTTTATTTTCTGTGTAATTGATGGATGAAGAGAGTCATCAGGGTTTAAGCAGATTAAGCTCATGGAGAGGCAGAATGCCTGAGCATGCGCGCTTGTGGCTTAAGTGAATCAAGCTCATTTAGTCTCCTTTAGAGTGTGTGTGTGTGTGTGTGTGTGTGTGTGTGTGTGTGTGTGATCGTCGTCTAGTAGTGACAGGAATCTTGTTCAAATCCAATGTCCTGTCAAAGACCCATAAAGCTCTTTGTTTTGACACACTCTACAGCAGAAGTCCTCAAATATTAATCATAAACATCCCAAAGAAGCAAACATTAGTAAAATATATTAATTCCCAAAAAGTCCTGAACTATGTAGGAAAAATATTTCAGTCTCATCTTTCTGTAATCAAGAGGTCAGGTGGAGAAACTGGTGTAAGTGATTACTAGCGCGTTTGCTACAGTCCAGTTTCGGAGTCCTGTGCCCGCTGTCGATTCTGCACTGTCGAGTGTGCATTCTGAGATGCTTTTCTGCTCATCACGGTTGTAAAGAGTGGTTACCTGAGTTACCATAGCCTGTGTAAGCACTAGAGGCTGTGTGTGAAAATCCCAGGAGATCAGCCGTTTCTGAAAAACTTCACTAAGATCGCATGCTTTCCATTTTGCATTCATCATTCATTTTCAGTTACATGATGTCTGAGGTGAACAATAACTGACGCCCTTGACCTGTATCTGCATGATTTTATACATTGTGCTGCTGCCACATGATTGGCTGCTTGAATAATTGGTTCGTTGTTCCTATTAAAGTGGCTTTAAAGCTTTAAAGACAGGCAGATAGAATATTTTTTCTATATGACAGATGGAGAGATTTTGGAAGACCTTGAAATGATAAGGTTCTGTGTGGCAATTTTGGGATAAGATACTGAGCCACTTAATAAGATCTAAGCAGATCATATTTGGCAATTTTATGGAGTAATTTCTAAAAAATATTTAGAAATATCAATCTGATCTGAACTTGAATTTTTTCATAAGGTCTCATTTTGTTGGTGCTCTGGATTAAATTGCGTATAGGTCCAGACACTGATCCGGAAATATATACACACACATATCACATTAATAATTTTTTTTCTGTGGTATATTTAATACATTTACATTTTTCCTAATGTTATTTTTCTTTGTATTGAATTTGCTAGGGGTCAGAGTTTTCTTTTAAACACATATAAATCAAAATGACAGGTTATGTTTTTTTTTTTTTTTTTTGAGATTTTACAAAACCCTAAATACAAATCTCAAAAATTCAAACCTCAAAAATACAGATTTAATGTGAATTAGGTCAAAGGTGAAAAAATGGACACTTTCAGAGTGATTAAACTCAGCGCTTAGCCAGTCACGGTCGCGTGTGTCACGCTCACGTGAAGAGACAAAATGGAAGATCTACTGAAATAGCTACGTTCCTACGTACGTTCCTACTGAAATAACTACGTTTGGCTGTGAGCAAGCAAACGATTGCCTGCAAGCTAATGTTAGCATAGCCTTATTAGTTAAAATGTTACCTAAATATTTATGCTGGACATTGAGTGTTGACTGTAGAAAACAAAGTATTTAACATAAAATTGATATAAGCGTCTACTTTTATGTAAAATCTTTATTTTTGACCTTTGAGGTTTTTTTTTTTTTTGTTCTATCTCTCCCTCATATTGATTTGAAGTTTCTGCACTAATAACCAGAAGGTTATGAGTTCAAATCCCATGACCTTGAGGAAAGCTCTTAAACCTGAGTGTCTCAGCTTCAGGCTTGGTTTGTATACTGTTTCGTTCGTAAGTCGCTCTTTCTTGTTGTAACTGTTTGCTGTTGTCTTTACTTATAACAAAGTGAGTGACCTTCATGTGAGCCCTCATATCGGTTCTCTGCTTGGTCTTTATTTATGTAGCACATTTTCCTCCAATTCAAGGCTTTACAGTCAACAAAGACATGAATCAGCTGTGACAAATGTCCACTGCGGGCAAATCTGCCCCAAAGCTTGAAAAATAAAACCCACCCAAAGTATTATGTCTCAAAAACAGTCTACAATTGAGCTCTAATATTTCAGCATCACATTCACAACCAGTACATATGGAATAAAACTCATGCTGTTATAGGAAAATAATCAAGTTATTATTTCCACCATGAAGTAATGTTATATTTCTCTTACACTACAGCAATTTGCCAGCGATGGTAACCTTTCATTAATTAAAGAACAAGAAGTCATACTTTCTATCCATTTTTAGTTACATTTAATGATGTGGAATATCCACGAAACACATTAGTTCCTGTTCTCACTTATACTCCAGCAGCTATAAACAGTCCTTCCCTCACCATTTTCTATTCTTTCTCTCTCTCGAAGTTAAAAAAGCATGTCACGTTACTGAGAAAGTGTAAATTGATATAACTGCTACGCACGTTCTGAAATAATGACTCAATTTGTGCTTTCAGCTTTGACAAGTGTTGTTTAAGAGTTTACAGTTGTGACGGGACGGTTGCTAGGCAACAATACAGCTAGCTAATGCCTGAGAACAACTCAGCTAGCAGTCGTTTCTATGAATAATATGAGTGAAAGCACGGTGACGGTGGAAATGAGACAAAACTGCGAGGAAGGTCAAGACTTTCCTCACATTTGATGGAACCAAGAAAGCCCGGCAGCGTCTCTAGTTTCTGCGAAGGCTGAGGAAAGCCCATCTCCCACTCCTCATCCTCACCACGTTCTACAGAGGGACTATCGAGAGCATCCTGAGCAGCTGCATCACTGCCTGGTTTGGAAATTGCACCGTCTCAGATCGCAGGACCCCGCAGCGGATAGTGAGGACAGCTGAGAAGATCATCGGGGTCCCTCTTCCCTCCATCATAGACATGTACACCACACGCTGCATCCGCAAAGCCACCAGCATTGTGAATGACTCCACACACACGCCACACACACACACTCTTCACCCTCCTGCCGTCTGGCAAACGGTACCGAAGCATTCGGGCCTCACGACCAGACTGTGCAACAGTTTCTTCCCCCAAGCCATCAGACTCCTCAACACTCAGAGACTGGACTGACACCACACACACACACACACACACACACACACACACACACACACACACACTCATACTCAACTGAACACCATCCCACTCCTTTTGCAATTTTTGCGCATTTCTGTAGTTAGTTTGCTGCTGCTGTATTTATAAAATATTGTATATAACTTCTTGTCATTACTTACACTCTCTACCTGGCTTCTACCCCAGTAACTGCTATGTCCATATATGGTATAAGCTTATCTGTTGAATACTATGCCATAATATGTTATGTTTACATTCACAGCAATTTATTATATTATTATTCTTTTGCACTACTGTTACAGCTGACACTTTCATACTAGAACTGTGTACTTCTCAGCCATGCACCGTCTCTTACTGTGCCTACTGTCCTGTTTTAGTGGTTATTGTAGTGTCTTGTGCGGTTTGCACACGTTTGCATGTGCACTTTATGTAGAAACGTGTACTTTTCTTGTAGTCCTGCGTTGTTTGACGTAGCACCATGGTCCTGGAGGAACGTTGTTTCGTTTCACTGTGTACTAACTAGCTGTATATAGTTGAAATGACAATAAAGCCACTTGACGTGACTCGAGTTCCTGAAAAAGGACTCTGCATGTCTAAAGTTACCCTGTTTATACCCTGTTGATTGCTAACCACACTTTTTCCATAGGTGGAAACTTCGACAAACTCACACACACACACGCACACACACACACACACACACACACACACACACACACACATTGTGAAGTTATCAGAAATTTCCAAAGTTGTGAAGAGTGGACTTTTTTAATAAGAATTCTTCTCGTAGACATGACGAACACACGGTGTTTGAAGTTAGCAAACAACATTGTTTCTGGATTTGTAACGGTAAAAGAAATGTCATTCGACAACAATTCTAAAACAAAAAAAAATATTTGCACGAAAGGCTAATGGATTTCAAACAGACATCTAAAATAAAGAAAAGAAGCCATTCATACAGAAGGCAAAGATAGCTGACGTGTGTGTGTGTGTGTGTGTGTGTGTGTGTGTGTGTGTGCGGGCTTGGCAAGCTGATGTTTACATCCGCAGAAAAAAGGCTGTGTACACACATGCGCTTAGTTCCTTAATCATAAAAAAAAAAAGTTATAATGGTGTTTATAACAGAATCCTGTGTGTGTTATCAGGTATCAGTTATCAGTTACAGTGTGTACTGGAGTAAAGTGGACTAGGCTTTAATGTTGTACCTCAGACAGAAGTGTGTTTGTGTGTGTGTGTGTGTGTGTGTGTGTGTGTGTGTGTGTGTTGTAATGTCACCCTTCAGGAAACTGTTATGGCTTAGGAAGTCTTTCTGATAGAGCTCTTTGTATTGGATCAAAGACACCTGCGTTCACATTGTTCATGTTTCAGACCTCATGTTAATGCATCACCTTTTACACGTTTTTTTTTTCTTTTTTTTTTTTGATGAGTCACTCCATCATTTCTTTTCCGTTGCGCTGTTGCTGGTAAAACCTCTTGGTCATCGCCGTCTCATCTTTCACACGAGTTTGCATAAATGCGCACTCAATAACGGCTGTATCAGTGCGTCTTTACTCATTAGCGTTATCTGTGTGAGGCCAAAAAAATGAAATGTACACAATTTCCTTCTTACCTCAAATGTAGTTAATCAACAAAGACATATTTAGGGTATTATAGTTAAAACTGTGTGGCATTTTGCAAAAGATAAGCTGTCCTTGTATATTTATATTTCATAATTTTATTTATTTATTCATTTTTTAACCAAACCTGGTCCTGGAGCACCACTACTCCATATATTATTATTATTATTATTATTATGTTCTAACACATCAGGTTTGATAATTAGATAATGAATTGAATTTTATATATGATACAAAATGGTGTTATTGACCTAAATGATGCAGTTTATTTAAGTTATAACACACTCCGTGTCGCGCTGTTATAGGAAACTAATCAGCGATGGGGTGGTGTGATGAGTTACTGGAACCGCCCCGAAGATCTTTTATTCCTCTCATACCACAGCAATTTAACAACGCTAACAATTTAAAAACAACACATTGCACTTTTTATCCGTTTATAGTTACATTTAATATTGTGCAACGTCCACAATTAGTTCCTGCTCTCATTTACATTATAGCAGCTACAAACAGTCGTTCCATCTTTTTTTCTCTCTTTTGAAATTAATAAGATGAAAAAACATAGCTTGTCTTTCTTTCTTTCTTTCTTTCTTTTTTAACGAAGAAATTCCAAAGTGTAAACGCCTCTGTCCTGAACATGTTGGAAAACCTTGAGATTTCACAGAGGTAAAATTACAGCTTTACCTCTGACTCTGACACTGGAGACTCCTTCCATAAATCTTGTTCACTAACCATCTCCTTAACAGAAAACTTCATCATCACAAGTTTCTAGTCGCTGTGAATGAGCCGTTACTATAGAAACAATAACATATCAGAACGAGCGCTTTGATGCAAACCTGCGCTACTGTCCGAGCTGCTGTTAGAGAAAATTCGGACCAATCAGAATCCAGAACTCAACAATGCAGCGATCAGTTGGAGGCTGATCAAACTTTAGGCCTCGAACACATCTTAGCTGATCGACTGCGTTCGAGGTGAAGGAGAAAATCGTGTGCGTGTGTGTGTGTGTGTAAATTGTGTAAATTTGACCCGAGCTGCTCCTTTAAGCTTGTGCTGGCAGCGTGCTTTGTGTCCGTGCTCGTGTCTAATCTGAGAAAGTAAACACCGCCGTCTAAATCTCCATCTAATTAGCCTGTAGTCTTGATAGAAAAACAGCCGCTTATCAGTGGTGTTATCTGATCGTGAATGAAAGCACGATGGTTTCAGGAAACACTGATCTGAAGCTCAGATCTTTCTTTAAGTGCAGTAGAAAATGCCAGGTTACTCTGTGTGTGTGTGTGTGTGTGTGTGTGTGTGTGTGTGTGTGTGTGTGTGTGTGTGTGTTTTTTTCTTCAGTTTTTTCAGGTTTACCCCACAATATTGGCCTTTACCCTAAATAATTGCCCTGCCTTTGAACGTCACTCCCTCTTAATTCAGACTACCTTCACCGGCATGACTGTATGTTGTATACAAGACACACTGCTGTGAATAATTACTAATGACACGAACAATAACAATAAGGACAAATACATCAGTAATGACAACAATAGTGGCGGATAACAACCTCAAACCCTATTATTATTTTTTGTTTATACATGACACAAAGAAGAACACTTAACCATAAACACCCAGCCCATACGATTCATTAAAACTGTGACGTGATGCCGTCTTTAACTAGTGAAATTAAATGTTATTTATTGTGTCATCATCATTTGTGGTCAAAGTGACAATAACACACTTCTACCGATACGGATGAAGTGAGCTCTGACAGGAGCGCAGCTTTCAAAGCATGTTTATGTTAAAAGATGTGTGTAATCGTTGAGGTCTTTCTGTAAGGAGATGTTCATTTCACATTTAAGGAAGGAGTCTCCAGTGTCAGCGCTTTGTAACGCTCCGAGGTAAAGCTGCGACTTTTTATCCTATGAATTCAGGACAGAGGAGTCACGCTTTGCGGTTTCTTGGTAACACGACAAGCTGTGGTTTTAGAAAACGGTTAAGGACGTCTGAACTGGAGCACATCGGCGGAGATGCAAGCTTTCCAGCGTGTTAATAAAGAGAACTGACTCGGGTGCTGCAATGCAACACTGTTTCGTAGTTAAACCGTAAACTAGATGTAGATTTTCCCAGACTATAGAACGGATGCAATTGATTTATTTTGTAAAATCATGACTTTCATTTCACGAATATAATCTGCACATTTATAATGTGAACAAACTACAACCTGTGCAAAAAAAAAAAAAAAAGCAACAATGAGAATATTAACACGTTTTAGAAATCAAGATCATATTAGACCAGTTTTAACATCACACCACTGGCTGTCTGTTTCCTTTACGATTCACTATCAAATGTTATTACTAGTTTATACAGAAAACTAGTTTATTCATCCTCCTCTGACTGTCTGATAAACGAACAGATTGTGTCTTATGATCATCTAGCGCTTCAGCCTTCTCCATATTCCACATATGAAGCTTAAAAAGGAAGTGAAGTAGATTTGAAAGGATCCGAAAGACATGACCAGGCTCACTCACTGATAAAAAAAAGCTAAAAACCTAATTTTTCATTTTAGATTTAATTATACAGTTTTTTTTTTATTTGCATGACTTTTACTTCCCTTTTATTTTTACTTCACTGTGTGTAATAGTTGCATTTTTATACTTATTTTTAATACACTTTTTAATTATATATTTGTAACATTTTATATCGTTATTTTCTTCTTCTCCTTCTTCTTCTTCTTCTTCTTCTTCTCTGTTCAATGCTCTTATTTATTGCATCATTATTGCCTACTTTACTATTATTACTTCACACTGTAAAGCACACTGAGTTGTATGAAAGGTGCTATATAAATAAAGTGTATTATTATTATTATTATTATTATTATTAAGATAAGGGAGAGGTGTTCATCTCTTTCTCTCTCTTCTTTCCAGCTTTCTTTCTGTCTTTCTTTTTTTTATTTATCCCTCCTTTCTTTTATCTCTCTCTCTCTCTCTCTCTCTCTCTCTCTCTCTCTCTCAAACACCGCCCATTATGCAAATGAGCTCATGAATATGCATGCGCGCACAGGTCGCGTTGCCCTGGCGCTCGCGCTGCGAGATTCACTCTTCTCTTCTGGCTGAGCGCGTGACACACCAGAGCTCAACATAGCAATCAAAAACTTTAGGGGGAAAAAAAAAAAAAAAAGCTAATTTAAGATCATAAAACTGGTTTAAAAAAAGATTTTTTTAATAGAGTATGACCCCAGCTTGTATTTCTTCATGGATCTAGTGGAGCTTTATCAGCGCGAGTAAGTGTTTTCACTCTCCTGCTCCTTCTTCTTCTTCTTCTTTGCATTTTTGCTTTATTGCTCTTTCTTTTATACTCTTTCTTTCCAACTGATTACTTTCTATTATTATTGAGCTGGACTGAAACTCATATTGTGAAATTCATGCATTCATTTAATTCTATTCAGCCACTAATTTCTCTCTCTCTCTCTCTCTCTCTCTCTCTCTCTCTGACTCTTCTATCTCTCTCTCTTTTCTCTCTCTCTAACTCTTCTATCTCTCTCTTCTCTTTCTTACTCTACTATCTCTCTAACTCAATCTCTCTCTCTCTCTCTCTCTCTCTCTCTCTCTCTCTCACACACACTGATTTTTCTTCTCCTAAATTCATTCATCCCCCCCCCCCCCCTTTTTTTTTACTTCCCTCAGTCCACTCACTGTGCTCATTATTCAGTATAAATCTACTTCCTGTTAAAGGTTAATTACTTTTTTTTTTTTTTTTTTGGTCACATTAATGGTGTGTGTTAATAGAACTTACACTCTCACTCGCACACACT
>CM041004.1:2425454-2427954 GCA_022985145.1 Pangasius djambal
CCACAGCACTCGCTCTGTTCATGGCAGAATTGATGGCTGTTGAATGTATGGATGAAATAATTGTTCATATATCAAAATGCTTTTAATATGACAAGAGAACATATATATATCACACACACACACACACACACACACACAGAAGATGGAAAGTTTCCACCATTGCTATAATCATATATCTTTTTAGGTTGTATTGAAAGCCTATTATTTCTCTTCCTTAGTCTTGACTCCAGACGTCTTTAACTCGTTTGTAGTTTTTCGTCTCGCCCTCATTGTATATATAAATGCCTCTTCATGTTGGACATGTTGGACACTTGTCTTATCTGAAATTGGCTTTTTCAGTTCCGTGCTAGAGATATGAAGCTAATGTAGTCAACAAGTATGAGAAGCTTATAACTACCAGCTTAGCATTGTGCAAACGCTCCTTAAACGTCTTTGTGGAGTGGTCCAGAGTCTCGAATTCGCTGATGACGTTTCTGTCTATAAAAATGGACAAACAAAATCAGTCATAGCGTCATCGCTTTCGGTCTTAACACACATAAGTCGCGTCATTTTATTACGTCAATGTCACGAAAAACAATGCTGCTCTTGTGTCAAAAGTGCGGGCTTGAAACTCCAGTCTGGTTTTTGTTTGGTGTTAATATACCACGTAAAAACAGAAATATAGTACCTTAAAATGGATAAAACTAACACAGGATGATTCTCATATTGGCAATATCTAGTGAAAAAGAATTATCAGGTCATACTGACTATTGGCTGTGCTCAATAAAAAAAATATACCAGACACTTGCATGGTAAATGTTTTTCAAAGGTTTTATTTATATGAAGGTGAAATCAAATAGTATACAAAAAAGACAAGCCAGAATAACCCCCGACCCCTAGCACATAGTCTGGTGTCGTGCCGTGCCCAGGTAGGGGGCGTGGCCTACAATTTGAAGGGGAAACCGTGCATCAGAAGTGATTCGGATGATAAAATATCTCCAGTTCACTTTGCATGTATGTTAAAGGCTTTATAGAGAAATGGTGTACTGAAACAAACAGTGTCTCAAGGTGAGCGTGTGCTGAGGTTAAACTGGTAGCTATAAGTGTCAATATCAGCTTTGTAGCTCCAGTATAAAACGAAACATGCAAACTCCAGACACCAGACATGTCTTATATAATCAGCTACATGTTGGTCTTCAGTCTCCTCCGGGTTCCTCCAAGATTCTCCGGTTTCCTCCCACCTCCCAAAAACATTAATCCAGGGTGTATTCCAACCTTAAGCCGAGTATTCCTGGGATACACCACGGATCCACTGCCACCATTTTGAATGTTTTTTTTTTTGGCTTTAAGGATTAATGCAAATAAGCAGAAGATGACGGTGAGCTCAAATCCCAGTGCTGGCAAATTTGTGTCTCTTAGGACAGATTAGCTGTACGCCACTTTACATTTACTCACACGGCTTTTATCTTTTATCCAAAATGACGCTCGAGTGAGGCAGAAGGCAATCCGGTCACTGAGCTGCACGGGTCAGTGTTAAAACTCAACGTGTTTGAATGAGACAGTTTTGGTCCATGTGAACACTCAGAATAAAGTACTCAACTAGACCTTTCCTTGACACTGGTGTGGAACCTTTAATATGAATCTCTCACCTGGAAATGTGAATATGGCGTATCTTAGCAAAAAGCTATGAGGTTAAGATGCATAAATGGACCGTGATTAGCTTTTTGACTAAAGCTTTAAAGGTACACTACATGCATCTTTCGAGGTATAAAATAGTAAAGAAAAGATATAGACCCTTTTTTCTCAGAGTGTAAATCAAGTGCTTCCTGTGCATCCTGAATGTGTTACAGTATATATAGTTATATATAGCCGTAAAGTTTGGGGAAAACCCTAAGGCTTCTATGTAGAATCCCTCAACAGAGTATTTCTATGTAGAACTTAGAGAACTTAGCAGCAACGCAACACACACACACACACACACACACACACACTGTAATCATAAAAACACTCTTGCCTAGCAAGTAGAGGTTAACTAACTAGCCTAGCTCGCTCTCTAGATTAGATTTATTATCCTCAGTAATGCGGATGAAATACAGATTGGTGTAAATATGGTGATCAGGACGTTGTTTGCCTTGGCTGTAGCTTTGGAGGAAGAAAATCAATAGAAATTTGTTTTTAGTTACGTTGCATTGTTGGAATATAGTCGACAAAATAGGTTGTAAACTTCCTCATATTCATTCACTTTGTCCTCCGTGTTTATTTTTCTCGCTTCTCATGACCTGATTGGTCTTTCTGTTGTTTTATGAACAAAAAATTCAATTTTAACAAAATGGCGATGAAAGCAGCGTTTTTTTTTTTTTTTTTAAAGTGGATGGAGAAAAAAAACCATTGTGTGACAGTAACCTTAATCTTTAACTATCCAAAAAAACCTTAACGACCCCTTTATTCAAATACCAAAGGCTACAAACTGTTCAATTCGAATGAACTGATTAAATTCTAGACTTCAGTCTGGCGAAAACTA
>CM041004.1:2432954-2442247 GCA_022985145.1 Pangasius djambal
AGTGGCCAGTCGCCTGTTGCTTGCATGTGATATCTGTTGCCTCTCAACTTAGATAAAAACACAAGCTAACACTGGATGTTTATTAATGCTAGCTAGCAGTTTACATGTGCTGTCTGTTGAAATGCGTTACTTTAGCTACCAAAATATTTGGTGTGACTGTTCACAGTCATATTTGCTTCTTCCAAAATAGTTGACCCACCTTTTTTCTGTCTCAGACTCTATGCATATCGAAGACATTGAGGCAGTCCAGAGGCTGCAGGACTGTGTGCACGAAGCGCTGCAGGACTACGAACAGCGTTGCCATGGTGACGACCCGCGCAGGGCGGGCAAGCTGATCATGACCCTGCCCCTACTGCGACAGACCTCGGCCAAGGCCGTGCAGTATTTCTGCAGCATCAAGCAGGACGGCCGGGTGCCCATGCACAAACTCTTTCTGGAGCTTCTGGAGGCCAACACCCAGCCCTTGCCCTGATTGGACCACAACTCTGAGGTGACCCCGCCCTCGACGGGGCTCTTTAGAAGGGCACAATGCTGAATCGAATAAGAACCATGAAGAATGTAACTAAAGGTTAATGGTAGAGAAACGAAGTGGGGGGAGAAGATTGTATAAATGATTGTAAACATAAAAGGAATGATTTATTGAAGAAACCACACCTGAGACTTGAGACACCATGTTGCTTTTACTGCTGCGCTAATTTAAGATGACTTTTCTTTTTTACTGGTGCTTTAATATGAAGATAACGAGACGAATGTGACGTTGGACTCGCCAAAGAAAAGGGAACTCATCTCTGAAGAGGAAAGCTTTGACGAACTTGCAGAAAACTCATAAAACATTAAAAATTGTTCACAATAAAAATGTGTTATTTATGAGAATGTAATAAGTATCGACAGGAGAAGGGCAGGTGTTGCTGCTAATCACTGTATTTGTTGATAGTTCATGATTGTGTTGCTGAAATTGATACTGAAGTCTTTTTTTTCATGCTGTATTGCAAATTTTAAGGCAAATTCCTGGTTGTACTAAAAGTTGAGCTACAATCTCTCTACCATGCAAAAGAAAGAACGTAAGGAATTGTAGGATGATTTGAGCTCCCATGCAATAATATATATATATATATATATATATATATATATATATATATATATATAACAGTTTCTGAGGAAGAGAGCTAGGAATGTGCTAAAAAAAACCCTAATGGTTTTGTAGCCTCAGATCTCAGATCACATTTTTTTTAAAAACTACTTAAGATGGTTCTGTGAAGGTCCTGAGATTTGAGCTTGTGACCTTCGGCTCAGTAAGGGCCGTATTCAGAGTTGGCGACTTAAGTCCAAATGCTGCATCGATATTTATGTGATGAAAGTTACATGTATTCAGACTCGGGTTACGCAGCTATTTAAGTCAGTTTTCTGGCTGCCCTATTGAGATTATGCAAAACACCTACAGAATCCGAGGTTGCCAGATTTATCGAGGACTAGTGTCTGAGACAATGTATTGAAATAGTGCCTTTAAACTAAAAGCACTTGCCTTTAAACTAAAAAAAAATAAATAAAAAAATAGAGTTAGAAAGTCCAGAATGAAGAAGGAAATAGAGGTTTTGTCTTTGCTATAAAATATGATGCAACAAAAAAGCAAGAGACAATATAAAAATAATAAATTAAAAAGACTAATATGATTAGAAGATGGTGAGCACTGAAATAAATCTAATAGGAGTCTAGTATATCGCCAGTATATTGCTGCATGAATAGTCCTAGTTGTAATTATCACATTAATCACTGGTTTAATGTAACAAAATGGCTTCCACCCTCATTATTCAGTAGTTTTAAAATAGCGCTTGATCCAGTGCATCCTATTATTTTGCATTTTATTTTTTCTATCGTTTTCTTTCGGTTGCGCCTCGATGAAGCCAAGACATGCTAAATACTGAAATCGTAATGTGCGCAGCACGTAGGCTGTTCTATCATTCGGTGTTTTGGTTAATTCCATGAGCGCTCTTGTAAAGAAATCATGCCCATGCTTTGAAGGATAAGCTGACCAAGCACTCCTCTGCTACTTTTATCGCTCACCTTAAGTTAATTCATAACTTTATCCATAAAATTTCTATCTTCGAGATAATCAATGTCTCTGATTAAGATGTTGTCTCCTTGGATGTCATCTATGCAAAAAAAAAAAAAAAAAAAAAAAAAAATTTCATAGACATTTATACAGTTATTACAGAATAACACATGATGGTGCACGCTGTTATAGGACAATAATCAACACAATGGTGTTATGATACCACAGTGATTTGTCAATGCGTACAATTCTTACTTTATTAATGAACAACACATTGCACTTTTTAACCGTTTATAGTTACATTTAATGTTGTGGAATGTCCGCCTAGCTCTACTCTGAATACGGCCCTGACACTGAATCTTTAACAGGTAAGACACGTCATTAAAATGCAGTAGAAACCTGATTACTTGCTGTGATGCTAAAGATTGAGTACATCTTAGAAAGGGGAAGACAAATGACACGCAGTTTCAATGTTTCTTCATGTCCTCGGACGTTTTTCAAGGTTATTTTAATGGCAAGTCGAACATAAGAAATTGAACAGAATTATTATATTGTGTTTCAGTCTTTAAACTGTGTGCATACAAAAGGACATAGTCAATAATATTATCAAGGGACAACCAAAAATGTTGTATGATGTTAAAAACTGTACTCGACACACAGCACTAAAAAAAAAAAAAAAAGCTTGCTCTGTTCTGGAAAAATTCTAACTTGAACCTGATCTTCTTTTGGGACACAGATTGTTTCAGCATTTAAGCCAAATTACCAGTATTTGTTTTAAATATTATTGGAGGTGTTCTGAAAGCAAAAAAAAAGTAAAACAGATTACATTTCTCTGATCATATCGCTGTCTTTTGTATTCTCTGGTAAAAAAAAAAAGTCAGTTCACTTGAATGGGATAAAGGGATTCACTTGTCACGCACAGTTACGGATAAACTGAACTAGCTAGCTAGCTAAAGTTAGCTGCTCAATAAAGAGCAAATCATACCGCAATTTGCAATAATCACCTGAACACTGTAAACCGAACACTCTCAGGTGAGCTTAACCCTCTCAGGTGTGTTCAGTATCTGACAGGACAAACTGTTTATTCATCTTCTGGTTATTTATCGAATTTTAAAACAGCATTTTGGCTGAAAATGGCTTCTAATTCTTAGAATTGAAAAATGATGAGCTTTATTTAATTTTTGGTTAGTTTTGCTAAGCTGAGCATTGCCTAGTACCAGAAAGACAAGATACTCTAAGAGAAAATGGACCAAAATGTGCCATAAAGGGTGTTTCTATGAATATGCTTTGCAAAAAAAAAAACAAACAAACTACGAATAAAACATTTAGGACTGGAGTTACTGTGAGCATCGCAAAATTTATTATTTTCCTATAACAATAACTATAACTTACTATGTAGTACTAACTTCCTATAACTTACTATGTAGTACAGATTCAGAGCTACACGGGTTACTGTGCTCCTCTAACACACACTGTTTAAGCACTCACGCTGTGTGTGTGTGTGAGTGTGTGAGTTAATCATAAAGTGCATTATCTCTGGGCTCCAGAGCTAATCAGTCTTTAATCTACTAAATGGAAACCCATTATTTATACTTGCACACCATGTCATGTTCATCGTGTAGGCATACAATTTGGAGATTACAAGCTAATAATGACAATAAACCAAAAAGTGTGTGATACTACTGCTACTACTGCTACCGCTACTGCTACTACTGCTACCGCTACTGCTACTGCTACAACTACTACTACTGCTACTGCTACTACCGCTACTGCTACTGCTACTACTGCTACTACTACCGCTACTGCTACAGCTACTACTACAGCTACTGCTACTGCTACTACTGCTACTACTACTGCTACCGCTACTGCTACTGCTACTACTGCTACTACTACTGCTACTGCTACTGCTACTACTACTGCTACAACTACTACTGCTACTGCTAATGGTTTTACTAATCGTTGATACACAATTTGTTCACAGTTGTTTATAACAGCTGTTATAAACACAGGTGTTTATAACGGTCACAGGTGTTTATAGGTCACAGGTGTTTATAACAGCTGTGAACAGATTTCAGAACTGATATTGTAATCATTTTAAAACAACCAATTGTGAGCTGCTGCTTAAGTAAAGGGACGTGGTACGTAATGGGACGGTGGTTATTACACTGGATCGCTTTGCAGAGACAGTGTGTTAAAGGATAGTGAACGGAGTCAGGAATGATGCAATCATTTAATCACTCCGATGTCTCATGGAGACGCACAACTGCAACTTCTAAGTGCTTTTCCATAATCGATAACCCTAATTTGCCACTCTGTCAAACCGGGAGCAGATGGGCACTGGACACGGGCGTGTTTTTAAAAATCATCATTTCACAGTCTGTTGGTGTAGGAATGCAGATTGAAGGATTCAGCAGTAAATGGAGTCCCTTCCCTGATTGGAGATGATGCAGGAGTAATTAAATTGAACTTGTTTCAGATTTGCTTACAGGGTGAAAATTGCGTTTGCAGGATAGAGGCAGAATAATGAAAAGCAACAAAGGGCATCACTGGAGTGTGTAACGTGGCCTGCTCTGAGACTTTACATCTAGAGTTGAATAGCAAACGTCTTGTGAGAGTCTAAGTCAAGTTGCAAGTTAGTAAGCAGGTGACTTGTGTATTGTGTATTAAAAGTTGCCCAATTGTAAGTAACCAATGTGTGTGCACATTGATACGCCTGCAGGTCATGTATTAAATTTGCAGAAGCCTGTTTTTGCCGGTTTACTACAAATTTATAGCATTTATTAAGTCTAAATAGTTGATAGAAGTTGTTTAAATGATGACTGGCGACAGTAAAGTTGGGACATCTGATACTGACAGCATTTAAACAGAGTCTTTTCTTTTGCATTTATCTTATTATCATCACGTATTTTGAGCAGCTTTTTCGACCCGTCTCACTGCCTCATTATACTCAAGTTAAGTTTTAAGTACAGTTCACTCCCTTTAAGGTTAGTTTATGCCCAATATTTCCCAATACTTTTCTTTCTAAGAGTCTAGCCCACATAAGATTGGCCATCACATACCTGCCTCCTGACCTCCACTCTTCATTTTGTAGGCGGTGAGCCTACAAGAAACCTCCACATCACCATTCTGGATTGATCCTGACCGAATTACATGGGTGGCCTGGACACCAGATTCTCACCTGCTGATACCGCCACCAGGCCTGGCTCAAAGGGTCGGTCCAGATAACCGTAATCCAGCAGGGTACACTTTTATCTTTTGTGTATCTTTCATGAGGATCTGACTTCTCCACTCAGATTTGTTCAGCATGGGTTGCCCTAAATCTGTCCTCTTGTCTTGGCTTAAGCAAGTTAACACACAACGCATGTTTATTTATTTATTTTTATAAATAGCATGGAGGTTCGTGGAGCCAAATAAGCAGATTTCAGGTCTGATGTGCCATCAGTTCTCTAATAAACACAGAGGGTCCAAACATGAACCGCGAATACTGATGAAGCTATTAAAGCCTGATCATTTCTGTGTCATAGTCAATTAAAATCAACTTGCTGCTGTGAGGTTGATGTCAGCTGGTGAGCATCTCTGTGTTTCTGGAGCTCTGTGAAAGCTCAGCATCTCGCTGTATCACACAGTCAGCTGAGACAAAAACACTGACCTCTGCGATGTGAATCATCCAACTGCATACCTGCACTTTCTGATCTTTTAAGAGTGTGCCTCTAGTGGTTCATTTCAGAATTGCAGACACACGTTCCGCTACATTACGAGAAACCATTTGTAATGTATCTTTTGTACCAATGTACCAAAGTATACAGTATTTTTGTGTATATGTGAAAATGGGCTTTTGTTTCTTCTTTTTAAGGATTTTGTGCATTCAGATGATCCCAAAACAAAATCCCTGCGTAATGAAAACTGCAGGTTTCTGGTATTTGTGAGTATGTACATACAAGATGAATAAAACTCAGATTGAGCTTGTTTTTATATCCTGATAATTTTAAGATGTACAGAACAGAAACATAAACATGACAAAGTGGTAGCCTACTGATGTAAACTGATTACTGATGAACACTTTGCCACATAAACGTGATGAATGTGTCACAGCATTGTGCTTTGTGATCAAGATATACTAACTTTTTTTTACTTACAGTTGTGTATCGTACAAACGTATGTTCATATGTGTATTATTAGCAGTGTTGTCTGTGTGCTTGTCCTTGTTATCTTATTGTAATGTGTAATGTCTATAAGCCCTACAAAGAGCCAAATTCCCTGTAGCCTAGTGCACTGGGCCAATAAAGCATGATCATGATTCTGTTTGATTCAGACTCTAATTGATTCTCTTTCTGATTCTGATTGATTCAGACTTTGATTCAGATTGATTCAAAATTCAGTGGTTAAGACGTTGGACTACTCGGAAGGCTGTGAGTTCAAATCCCAGCACTGCAAAGCTGCCACTGCTGGGCTCTCGACCAAGGCCCTTAACCCTCAACTGCTCAGTTGTATAAATGAGATAAAATGTAAGTCTGCCCTGGATAAGCTAGTCTGCCAAATGCCGTAAATGGCAATGTAACGCTTAACAAATGTATCTACACTGCCCTCTGCTGGTCAGGGTACACTGGTGCATTGATATCTAATCAGAAGTCCTGTACTCATCCTTTTGTGAAAGAACAAGCATTATACATACACATACAAGAGGAGAAAAAACAAGGTAAAAGGACATGTCACTTCTGAATCATTGTTCCTTTTATTGTTTGGAAGTTTGTGCAGACCGATATTGTTAATTTGCTTTCATTTAATTTCTTATGCAGGCATGATTTTTATATAAAATATATTCTTCTAAGCAGATCAGCTGTCAGAACCAACCCCCCCACCCCACCCCACACACATCACATTATCGGATTAATGTAAACTCATGCAGACAATATACAACCCACAATGCGGCACGATGGACAGTGCCTCCCAAACGCAGTACTCGTATGAAGAAACAGATCTCAGCAGGAATTTATATGCAGTTCGTTGGAATGAAACAGAAATACTGTAAACTTTGTAGTCATGTAATATGTGAGTTTCACTGTAATGGCTCGTTATACAAGATACAAAAATTTGACATACAAAAGCCGCTGTAAACTGATAGAATGATCCCTAATCTAATAATAATGATCAAAATCTTCCAGTGTAAACTGATTACAGGAAATGTGAAATAATAAAATCATACTCAAGATTTTTTTAAGAAGACATATATTCAGGAAAAAAATGTTCTGATATGGAATTTTTATTATTTTTATTTTTATTTATTTAATAATATTCACATTTATAACATTAAAATCTCCTAAAAAACAGAAGAAAGATGATTATGGAAATTTATAAAAATCTTCTACATCTTTTTTTGAGTAAACTTGATATAAAAAGGAGATATGTTATATTTGCTCATTTTAATAAAAATCACATTTTTATTAGATTTTTTTTTTTAAATTAGATTTTTTAAAATTTCACAGTTGATCCATAAGAGCTGAGCCAGAACCCAGCGTATAGAGGCTGAGTGAATGTGGTGTGGACTCTGTGGAGGAGCTTCATCGTGTCAGAGACGCTGTAGAAGGACAGAGTTCCTGCACTGTGATCCACATACACTCCTATTCTGGAGGATGATGGAACTCTGAGATCAGTCTCAATGTGGTTGTGACAGAAAGAGAGAGAAGAAGAAGAACAACACCGCAGACTCCAGGACTGATTGTTGTATCCAAACAAACACTCAGTACCTCGTCCTTTCCTGCTGATGTCTTTATATGAGACTGATATGAACACACTTCTCTTACTGCTCCACTCCACCTCCCAGTAACAGCGTCCACACACACTCTCCTTACTCAACACCTGACTGTAATAGTTAAATCTCTCTGGATGATCAGAGTACGGCTGCTTTATCTCACTGTACGTCACCGCTCTGTTCTTCTCAGACAGAATGAGGTAATTATGTACTGTGTTGAGATCCAGAGTCAGATCACAGAAATCTAAACACATGAAAAACATGAACATGTTAGATATTAATCACAGCATATATTTGTGTAGAGGGTGAGACACTGTGTGTGTGTGTGTGTTTTACACGTACAGTGCAGAAAATCTTCTCTGCTCTTTGGTTCTGAGGGTAAAATCATCTGAACTGCTGCAGCTGTAGAGACACAGAAACAAAATGGAGACAGAAAAATCAGGTGCTGTAAAAGACAGAAACAGTTTAAAGTGATAGAATTTGTGTCTGATGTTTAATCAGCATTTTATTTTAGAAAACACATTCTCTAGGTGTGGGATTTAAATGAGATTTTTTCCCCTCTGAATGACGGAGAAGTAAACTTTATTAATAAGATGAGCACGAGCAGAGAGCTGCTTTGGTAACTAAAGACTACAGAATAAATGTTATGACTGAATAAATGTTATGACTGAATAAATGTTATTGTCACATCCAGTCTGAACATTACCCTGCCGGACCACCGGACTACCAGAGGGCACCCTCCCTCAAATTTTGAATGTCTTCTTCTGTTGTCACACTCGTTTTCTGTCCGTTCACTATAATACATGCATAGACTCCAAGCTGAACTGAACTGATTGTCTTCTTGTGTCTGACTGTATCTTGCCATCTCTTTGTCTTTGCCTAGCCCTTTGGATTGTATGATATCTCTGATTTCTGGTTTTCAGATCTGGTTTTGTTTTGTGATTAGAATTTTGGATTGGAAACTTAACCCTGAACCTAACCAATGTTTGACCCAGAATTTGATGTCTCTCTTTACCGTGCTGCAGAGAAAGTAAAGATTTCCCAGCAGGACAATGTCTCTCACCATGTTCAAGGATTTTGATGAATTCCTCCTGGCAGAATTCCTCGAGTCTGTTTTTCAGATCAGAGACAGATTTCCTCACTCCATCAAATGAGAGATGTTGATTGACAGTGATGCTGGGTGAGTCCTCACGTCCAGAAGAGACACAGAGAGACTGGAAACTCTACAGAGAGAAAGAAAAAACATCATGGAGAAGGAGAAAGGTGGAGAAATATACATGTGATTATACAGACAGGTGTGTGTGTGTGTGTGTGTGTGTGTGTGTGTGTGTGTGTGTGTGTGTGTGGATCAGACAGTGAGTGTTACCTGGAGGAAATGGATGTGATCGTGTGTGTGTGAAAGCTGCTCCAGCTCAGTGACTCTCCTCTGAAGATCAGCAATCTCCTGCTCCAGTTGCTCCAGGAGTCGTTCAGCTCGACTCAGTTCAGTCTTCT
>CM041004.1:2505148-2517621 GCA_022985145.1 Pangasius djambal
AAAAAAAAAAAAAAAAAAAAAAAAAAACTGTGTGTGCGCGGCAATAAAACTTTTCTTCTTTTTAGCCTGGACTCCAACTGAAGGCGCGTTATGTATGTTTATTTCATATAGGCTATTTTAATTTCCGTTATCCCTGTGTGTACACGAGTCTCCGTGCGATAGGCTATTATGCCAACAAAAATAAAAGGTGTGTTAGAGCAGTAAAATCAACAAACCAGACTGGAGCTGTGTTTCCCTGCTATAACTGACTAAGCAGCTGATTCTAGATGAGAAACAGGATGAATTATTGCTGAAAATCTTTTCAGTTCTCACCTGTTTTTCTGCTCTTTCTGATACAGCAGGAACAGTGTCATGACCTTTGTGTTTATCCGTCATACACAAAAAACAGATTAAGCTTCGGTCAGTACGACAGTAGATCTCAAGCACTTTATCATGCTGAGGGCAGACCTTCTCTTTTAGATTTTTTGTGGCTTCAAGTAACACATGATTTTTCCAGGAAGGAACTTCATAGTGAGGTTTCAGATGAGTTTCACAAAAGGAGGCCAGACACATCAGACAGGACTTGACGGCTTTGTGTTTTCTCCCGCTGCAGAAATCACACTCCACATCTCCAGGTCCAGCGTAACAGTGAGCAGGAGAAGCAGCTTGGTCTTCACTCTTCTTATTCAGTTTCTCCACCTTTTCAGCCAGCATGTTGTTTCTGCGTAGAACAGGCCTTGGAGTGAAAGTGTCTCTGCACTGAGGACAGCTATAAACTCCGCTCTTATCCTCCTGATCCCAGCAGGCATTAATACACACCTTACAGAAACTGCTACCACAGGGGATAGTCACTGGATCCCTCAGTAGCTCCAAACAGATTGGACACTTGAACAGGTCCACAGCAAACTGGTCTACCAAAATACGGGCCTCGGCCATTTTCCTGCACTCACACTGACGGAAAGAGCGAGAGAAAGTGAGAGAGAGCGAGAGAGAGAGTTAGTTTTCACTAAAAGGAATTTTCTGCTTCTGTGTGTGTGTGTGTGTGTGTGTGTTATAGATATGACAGGGAAAGTAGGTGGAGCTTTAAAGACAGGGTGGGAGTGCAGGAATTAAAGGAGAAGTGTGTAACTGTAACACAGAGAGAGATGTGTGTATGTAAAAGAAATTTCTCCCAAGACTAAAACAAAACAAACATATAAAATACGTGTTGAAATGGATTCAGCTGTGGCTGCTTGATATCTGCAGGACTTTTTTTGGATATGCTGCTCACAACAACTATACTGCAAAGACACAAACTTAAATTGTCCTTGGTCACACACACAATTATACACAGTACAACATGCAGAGAAATGCCTTTTACAACTGTCTGGTGACATGAAACAGAATTTACCTAAAAACAGGATTTACTTACATAGAAACAAAAAGAAAAATATAAAAATATAAATGCAAAAGATATAAAAGATAGACAGTAAAAGAAATGTATGAATTGTATGTGGAATAAAGTGCAAATATAATGGACATTGTCACAAAGCAGCTTTACAGAAATAAATGGACTCACAAAAAATATATTGTAAATATTTGAATTTATCACTGTTAATTTAT
This sequence comes from Pangasius djambal, assembly GCA_022985145.1. NCBI lineage: Eukaryota > Metazoa > Chordata > Actinopteri > Siluriformes > Pangasiidae > Pangasius > Pangasius djambal. The sequence continues at coordinate 2,506,730 of CM041004.1, forward strand.
CCCTAATGAGAAAGCCAGTGGTGACGGTGGCAAGGAAAAACTCCCTGAGATGATATGAGGAAGAAACGTTGAGAGGAACCAGGCTCAAAAGGGAACCCATCCTCATCTGGGTGCAACGGATAGTGCGATTATAAATAAATCCCTTCTATTATTGTGCGCTATAAGGACAAATAGTGCAATTGTGCAACCAATAAATTCATCACAGTTTCCAGAAGAAGTCCGGTTGGTTAAAATCTATCCACTGTCCACTGATGGGGTCCTGAGTACGAAGCTGCTTGTGGCAACCGCAGCCCCAAAGCCACTACAGCAATCGCAGTCCCAAGCCATTACAGTACAGCTCCCCATATGTGATCCCCAAGCCATCTCCACAGCCCCCAGGAGGCACCATCCCCAGCAATCCAAATGGTTCTTCAGGCCGTCCATATGGGGCCCCAGCAGCAGCGAGCGAACTCAACCGATGAGATCTCCAACCAGAAGTAGGGCATCAGGATGGGTCAAGCAGCGAGGAGGAGCAGAAGGGGCATCAGGATGGGTCAGACAGCGAGGAGGAGCAGAAGGGGTCAGGATCACTGGCATCTCAGAAGTAGCATGTGTAGCTCGATAGAGAGTGAGGGAGAGAGAGAGATGGAGAGAGAGGAAGAGATTGTTAGGTAAGTTTTGTCCTCTAATGGTTAAGGACAATATACACTTCCCTGACCGCAACAGAGAGAAAAGTCCATTGTACGGATGGCTGAAGCCCTTTGTTATCTTCCTGGCCTTGGTCCAGCACCGTTTGCTGTAGATAGACTGCAGGTCAGGGAGCTCAGTGTGGATGGTACACTCAGCTGATCGCACCACACTCTGAAGAGCCTGTCTATACTGCTTGCTGCTGTTTTCAAACCAGGCTGTGTTGCTTCCCGTCAGGTTGCTCTCAGTGGTGCAGGTGTAAAGGTTCCTTCACACCGTAGAGGGCAATTTAAAGTTCCTTAAGCCTCTAAGGTAGTAAAGGAGCTGACAGGGCTTCTTCATCAGGGGTTAATGTGACAGAACCATGACAGGGCCTGCATGATGTGGACACCAGGGTACCTGGGGGTCCACTCTCTCCACTGGGGCATCGTTGATCCTAAGGGGGTGGTAGCTCCTCTTCTGATTTTTGCTGAAGTCCACTATCAACTCCTTTGTCTTGCTGATGTTCAGGTGAAGGTTGTTCTCCTGGCACCAATTCTCCAGGCTTTTAATCTATTCCAGGTAGGCCTTCTTGTCATTATCAGAGACCACAACAGTGTCGTCAGCAAACCTGACAATGGTGGTAGAGTTAGAAGTGGTCGTAGAGTCATAAGTTTACAGTGAGTACAGAATGGGGCTCAGAACACAACCCTGGTGGGCTCCAGTGTTGAGGGAGAGGGAGAGTGAGACACGTCTTCCCGCCCATACTGCTTGTGGTTTGCCTGCCAGGAAATTGGAGATCCACTGACACAGGGATTGGTTAAGTCCCAGGTTCTCCAACTTGGTGGTGAGTTTGGAAAAGATAATGCTTTCCCCCCAAGTGTGTTACTCTCTCCTGTGATGCAGGATGAGCAGCAGTTTGAAAAGTTAGGTTTCACATAACATGGACGAAGCACTTGCTGGCCCACTCCTCTCTAGTTGTTAGTTGTCATGTGATAGCAGAGAGCTAGCTAGTGGGTGGGAATTGGCAATACCAAATGAGAAAAAAGAACAAATAATGGTTTTGCCTCACCCTGTCACAGATGGTTACAGAAATGTTCACTGACTCGCGTGACCATTTCAAAGGAAACAAGAAAAACTTGCCCAGTAGCATCACTGGGGAAGCCGTCACTGCCAACAAGTCTAGTACTTCTTATTTCTATGCCTCAAGTATCCTAAAATATACTTTAAACAGGAAGGAACTATTTGAGAAAAACTATTTCAGACGTTTGACCTTGCTATGAGCTTGACCTCCCAATTCCAAAATCTAATCAGTTTATCTGTTGTTTATAATGATAATTCCATATAAATCCTACAAACATTCAACCACTCATTATTGCTCTAATGAGAATCTCAGGTGGATGCACAGACAGATGGATGGACGGACAACCCCAAAACAATGATTCCACCACCAAGTGGCAGAGGCATAACAAAACAGAGTGGGAGACACTGTCTCTCTGTCTCTCTTTTGGTCTCTCTCTCACTCTTTCTCTGACTATGTGTTGCCTCAGCCTGTCACAAATGTGTTCACTGATTGGTCTGATCAGTTTTATAACAAACCCTGATTGAGGATGAATTTAACACTCATTTAACTGCAAAACTTGGATTTTAAGGGATTTTAAAATGGATTTTAATTATCCATTTCCAAACCATCCCTAGTCATACAAAAACTGAAATAACAGTTTGAAGCCTTTAACTAAGATTTGCCAGTTTTCAAGATTCTGCAACTACCTTGCTCAAAGACACTCAGTTAAACTTGTTAGTTAATTATATATTATAACACACCAAATGAGACTGGAGCTGTGTTTCCCTGCTATAACTGACTAAGCAACTGATTCTACATAAGGAACAGAGTGAATTACTTCAAAAATGTTTTCAGTTCTCACCTGTTTTTCAGTTCTTTTTGATGCAACAGGGACAGTTTCATGATCTTTGTGTTTATCCATTGTACACCAAAGACAGATGAAGCTTTGGTCAGTAGAACAGTAGATCTCAAACAGTTTATCATGCTCAGAGCAGATCTTCTCTTGCAGATTTCCAGAAGCTTCGATTAATGTGTGTTTTTTCAAACCAGGAACTTCAGAGTGAGGTTTCAGATGAGTTTCACAAAAGGAGGCCAGACACATCAGACAGGACTTGACGGCTTTGTGTTTTCTCCCGCTGCAGAAATCACACTCCACATCTCCAGGTCCAGCGTAACAGTGAGCAGGAGAAGCAGCTTGGACTTCAGTCTTCTTCTTCAGTCTCTCCACCACTTCAGCCATCATGTTGTTTCTGCGTAGAACAGGCCTTGGAGTGAAAGTGTCTCTGCACTGAGGACAGCTATAAACTCCGCTCTTATCATCCTGATCCCAGCAGTCATTAATACACACCTTACAGAAACTGTGACCACAGGAGATAGTCACTGGATCCTTCAGTAGATCCAGACAGACTGGACAGTTGAATTGGTCCTGATCAACAGAAATACTGGCCTCAGCCATTTTCCTGAACTCACACACTGAGAGAGAGGGAGTGAGAGAGAGAGAGAGAGAGAGAGAGAGAGAGGATGGCACTTTTGTATTCTCTGAAATACACTTTCTGTTTCTGTGAGTTACAGTGACAGAGAAAGCAGGTGGAGCCTTGACAACAGGGTGTGAGTGCAGGATTTAAAGGAGAAGTATGGTGGTGGGGATGTGGCTAAGCATCTGTTTTAAATGGAGAGCAGAGTCTACGAGAAGGAATGGGTAATTTCATGAATGAGCATACACTAGTGAGGTGTGACACGCCGAGCAGACACCTTTAAATAAACATATCTCTGTTCTCTCCCATGCCTGCCAGTGTCCAGTCATGGAAGTGGAAATGTTGTGCTGGCTCTCCCATGCACTCCATGCTTCCCCCCTACCAAGCTAGGACATGGGTCCTGCATTAAGGTCACACAGTGTGGGATATGTACAGCTCTCACTAGGGAAATGGACCTGGAAACAACCAGGCAATGGGTGAGACCCCTCTCCCCTTGGGATTCACCTGAGGGATTTCCTTCTGGAGCAGTCACAAGATGATACTCTGAGGCACACCTTCAAACAAATGAGAGTAATTGATGGTCAATTAGTATAGCCAGGGGTCGCATTATCCCGTGTGTATTTCTCTTTTATTAATGATAGCCTTTATCACATGATGCTGGCCTCTCAAACCAAGGAAGAAAACACCCAGTTGCTGGTTTCAAAGACCTGCAGGGAAATGCTTTTCCATGCAGCTCACCATAATCCTATGGCTGGGCATTTATAACATTATAAAACACTAAAACATCTCATGGCCCGTGTCTGTTGGCTGGCCATTCATGGCAATTGGTGTGTGGCATGTCTCAAATATCGGCTGGCGAATCCTGTGGCCAGTAATGCTGTGAAGAGCTCATATACTGTATGAAATTGAATGATCACAAAATTGACAAGTGCTTGACAACTTCCCTCAAACACAATGCACCTACTGAACAATGTCAGTGTGCAGATCACTCTTTGGTATCTGACGCTATAGCCATTCAAGTTTGAGGTGGTCTACAGGCTCCGGGCTCAGATGGCTGTAGTGGGATTAAAGGTTAAAATGTTATACATGTAATTAGTTTAAGGGCTCGTGTTATGCCAGGTGCTTGCTAGGCGTTTGCTAGGAGTTTGCTATGGTATTCCAGGCAATTGCTGTGGTGTTCCTAAGTGGTTGCTATAGTATTGCCAGGTGGTAGCTAGGGTGTTGATAAATGGTTGGTTGGGTGCTGCTATGTGGTTGCAATGTTATTCCATATGGCTGCCAGGCTGTTGCTAGGTGGCTGTTATGCTATACCATATGGTTGCTAGGGTGTTTTTAGGCAGTTGCTATGGTATTCCAGGTAGTTGATAGAGTGTTGTTAGGTGGTTGCTATGGTATTCCAGGTGATTGTTTCTAAAAATAAAAGGCATAAAACACTTAAGGAAAATGATCAACTTTGGGGTGGTAACAGCAGCGTCGCTTCATCCTAGCACGCCCCATCAGGTTTTGTTCCAGTTCAGTGGAGGGTAAATACTTATGCATGGTACTAGAGACTAGTGATTTAAATGTACCAAAAATGTTAAATAAAATTTAAGCTACATTTATATTTAAGCTATATTTGTGTTCTTCGATTTTCCCATTCATCGCCAGCTAAACGCTTAAGTATGCACACTTAAGACTTCGTTCACATGAAGGGAAGGGAAATGTCAGAAAATGATCCACACACTTGTTTATGTTAAATTTCTTTACTTAGGAAAAACAAAGCAGGTTGATTGCAGTGTAACGATGAGTCCTGGGTAACTTTACTAAAAATAACATTATTATTCACTCTGGATCACATAATCTCACAGTTGTTCCGTAGTAAGGCAGCCAGAACCCAGCGTATAGAGGCTGAGTGAATGTGGTGTGGACTCTGTGGAGGAGCTTCATCGTGTCAGAGACGCTGTAGAAGGACAGAGTCCCTGCACTGTGATCCACATACACTCCTATTCTGGAGGATGGTGGAACTCCGAGCTCAGTCTCAATGTTGTTGTGACAGAAGCAGAGTTTAGACGGAGAACACTGCAGACTCCAGGACTGATCATTGTATCCAAAGCCACAGTCATCACTCACTCCTTTCCTGCTGATTCCTTTATATGAGACTGCTATGTAAATCCATCCGTGACTGCTCCACTCCACCTCCCAGTAACAGCGTCCACACACGCTCTCCTTACTCAACACCTGCAACCAGCAGTCAAATCTCTCTGGATGATCAGAGTACGGCTGCTCTCTCACCCTAAATGTCACCTCTCTGTTCTTCTCAGAAAGAGTGAGGTGATTATGTGCGGTGTCGGTATCCAGAGTCAGATCACAGAAATCTGAAGAAAATTAAATAGGTTAGATAGAATATCTGTGTGTGTGTGTGTGTGTGTGTGTGTGTGTGTGTGTTTTACACGTACAGTGCAGAAAATCTTCTCTGCTCTTTGGTTCTGAGGGTAAAATCATCTGAACTGCTGCAGCTGTAGAGACACAGAAACAAAATGGAGACAGAAAAATCAGGTGCTGTAAAAGACGGAAACAGTTTGAAGTGATATCATTTGTGTTATAAAGGTATCAGGTACTCCTAACTCCTCTTGTCCTCACGTTCTCATTTTTTCTATACTTACTGTCATCCTTTCTATCAGTGTCCTTCTCTCTGTCTCTGTGCCCTCCAGAATTATTGGCACCCTTCATAAAAATGAATATCTCTTATTGGCGTGCATTATTTTGTTTATGAAGGGTGCCAATAATTCAGGAGTTTTCTATTAAAACAAATACCAACAAGAGGACAAAACTGCAGTGTGCCGTCAGGGTATAAAGTATCGGCGAGACTCACAATAACGCTGCAGTTATTCAGCTGCAAACTTGAAGGGCTTACGAATGTGTGAGATTCAAATGTTTTCTGAATGACAAAGAAATAAGTTTTATTAATGATAATGATTAATGAAGTGACTCAGGAGAAATGCACTGCACCTTCTACGGGTGATGCTTCCATGTAGAAAGTGTTCACAGCCTGTTTCAGCTCCTCCTTTAGCTCACGCTGTGAACAAATAAAATACGTTTCACTGTTTATGCGTTTATGAGATCACGAGCTCAGCGGGTGAATATTAACCGCAGATAAAAGGGTTAAAGTTCACTCGGGCTCTGCAGAGCTTTAACACTGACTGTTTCTCTTCATTCAACTTTAAAAGAATGAATGTAGAAGTTAATAGCGTGTACTGATTCGTTTTTAATCATTACTAAAGCATGGGCTGTTTAAACCCAGTGAGGTTGGGTTAGCATGAGAATCTTAAATGGTTATTATGGTTACCGTGTGAGCATCATGTGACCAGCCCATTTTCATAGCAGCACAAATAAGATCCAGGCAGCATTTTTTTTTTCTCTAGTGTGAAAGCATCATTACTCAAATCAGTATCAATATCAGTATAATATCCATGTACATTTTGGAATCATGAGCCGTGAATATCAAACGCAGGATTAAAATTAACTCCACTGCTCTATCCAAGGTGATACCAGTTTGACTTATTTATTACAGGAAGCCGACTTCACGTATATTTCTTTCTTAAATAATGTTTACTAGCGTACTTATTGTCAGCAGGCTAACACTGGCTTAGAAAGCCAGACTACACATTAAAAATGCTGCACATTAAAAACACATTAAAAATGCTACACATTAAAAACACATTAAATGATGCCTGTTCCCTTTTAGATCCACATCCCAACCCACTATGCTGATTTTCCCATCAGTCACAGTGGCTCAACCTGACCCAACTACCTGACCCAACAAGCTAAACCCAACAACTGAGTTGTAAAAAATAACCCAGAATTGTTTAGAGTGTGTGAAGGAGTAAGGGGAGATTTACTTAACACTTACAGTACAAGCCCAGCTGTGTATGTATTATGAGCAAAGTGGTTAAAGATTGACTGAGTTAAAGGTCACTTGTGCTCTGGTCACTGTGCTATGATGAGCAAAATTTTGACCTGTAAGACACCTGGAATCATTCACATGAATTCGTGAATGTATAACCAACAAAGACATTAGAAATTAGATCAGAAATATAATTTGCATTATTTGGAAGAAAGATTTTAAGCTTATGTCACCTTTTTAGTTCTTGCCTCTTTACAGTACGGCGACCTCCGTGTTCACCCACCATACACAAATAACAGACGAAGATGAAGCAGATCTTCTCTTATAGTTTTCCAAAGCCTTTTTGGCAGAATTGCAATTCTCAAAGACAGATATTGAGACTGATAATGAGCATTAAGATGAGAGTCACAGTAAGATGGCAGTCTCTCCAAACACAATTCCATGGATTTCTCCCAGGGCAGAAATCACACTCTTCCAGTTTTAGCAGCTTGGACTTCAGGGCTCTACTCTGAAACCAGATCCACTAAAATATCACAGTTTGTTTCTGTGTTCAGAATTTTCAGTCTGTTGCTCTCAAGTGAGCTTCCTGGTTCTGAATTTGTTAAAGTGAGAGAGGGAGAGCGAGCGGAGGTTTAAAGAGACGAAGAGCTTTGTGTGTGAAGTTTTCTCTCTCTCTGTAGTGCAGTTACACACGTCTCCTTTAAATCCTGCACTCACACCCTCTGTTTAAAGCTCCACCTGCTTTCTCTGTCACTATAACACACACACACACACACACACACACACACACACACACACAAACAAACCCAGAGAAAGAGAAACACACAACCAGTTATTTAAAAAAACTGACAGAGAGAGAGAGAGAGAGAGAGAGAGAGAGAGAGAGAGAGAGAGAGAATACTCACAAACTGTGGAAATGCCATTTTCATTACATTGTAATTGTGTTTTGAGATCATTTGAATGTGAAAAATCCTTAAAATGTGCATTTCCAAGTAGCAATGAAAAGATAGAAGTAGTAATGAAAGTAGTAATGTAGTAAGCAATATAAAGATTGTGGGTTTTGTCATCAGTTGATTACAAAGCCTGAGGTTGAAATGTGTTTGTTAGGACAGCGAGGATCTGAGGAGCGCTGTCTTACAGAGAATCAGGAGACAGGAGAAACTCTTGTACTCCAGCTTGTGTACCAGTGCCACCTGAGAAATCATCACTGAAACAGCCAAATACTGCTGCAGTTATTATTTAAATATCATATCCAACTTGACCTCTGACATCTCCAGCAATGTGATGTTATGAGATGTCTATGTGCAGAGCCGCAGCGCTGCACTCTCAGCTCCGGACATGACGTAAAGGTTGAGAGGCTACCTACATTTAAGTCTGTAGCATGGAATGGACAGCTGAGGACAATGGAAGTGAATGAAGTACAGCAGGATCTCAGAAAGCTTCACACTGCATACACAAGAGAACTGTGAAGAAAAGCTTAAAACAATGACTTCGAGGCTTTTCTTTGTAGAAATAAGCATTACCTGAGGTCCGTGAGCCTCTTTCATAAACTAAACATACATATGTGTCTCACACAAATGGTCCTGTGTTGTAAAATCATATTACATTGAATATTCGACTTTTTTATTTACAGTTGTGTAGTGGACAGTATCCAGATGTGTTCATAGCAACCGTGTGTTATATTAGCAGTGTTGTCTATGCTCTTGTCTTTGTTATCTTATTGTAATGTGTAATGTCTATAAGCACAACAACGGGTTCAACAACTGAGTCGAAGTCCCTGTACACTAGCGTACTGGCTCATTGAACCAAGACTCTTATACTGAGTCTAATCGAGTCTGATTCTTATTCATTCTAATTCTGATTGATTCTGATGCTAATTTCTGATGTTAATTTGCTGTCATGTCCTTTTTTAAGCCTATTAAAATTATTTTTGAGCTTTCCCTAAGCAATTCGTGCAGCACACACACACACACAGATAACACAAATAACTCATGAAGACAGTTTAGTGGGTTAATCCACAATGCAGAGCGATGGACAGTGAGGAAAACACATTTATACACGGTTTATTGGAATGAAACAGAAATACTGTAAACTTTTTAGTGATGTAATACGTGAGTTTTCACCGTAATGGCTCGTTATACAAAATATTTTATTTTTTACCTACAAAAGCCATTTTAGATGAGAAGCTCAAACTTAAAGGACTTAATATTTTAATGATATTTTACACCTGATGGTTTTCATGCGTATGCTGGACTGGATGGAGTGAAGATGCAAATTGGAAAGATGGAAATTTGAGGAAAAAAAATCATATACAATCAGTTGTAGTTTTTTTGTTTAAAACATGCTGTATATTCAGAAACAACATAATGTTCTAATATATTTTCTTTATTTTATAATATTCACAATTATAACATCCAAATGTTCTAAAAGACAGAGGAAAGAAGATAATAGTATTACAGAAAATTTCATTATTAATCATTATTTGAGTAAGCGTCATATAAAAAGTAAAAACCACCTTTTATTTCGGATCACATAATCTCACAGTTGATCGTCTATAAGGTAAACTGAACCCAGCGTATAGAGGCTGAGTGAATGTGGTGTGGACTCTGTGGAGGAGCTTCATCGTGTCAGAGACGCTGTAGAAGGACAGAGTTCCTGCACTGTGATCCACATACACTCCTATTCTGCAGGGTGATGGAACTCTGAGATCAGTCCTGATGTTGTTGTGATAGAAAAAGAGAGAAGAAGAATAACACCGCAGACTCCAGGACTGATTGTTGGCTCCAAACCAACACTCATCACCTCCTTTCCTGCTGATGTCTTTATATGAGACTGACATGAACACACCATAATCACCGCTCCACTCCACCTCCCAGTAACGGCGTCCCCACACACTCTCTTTACACAACACCTGACTGTGGGAGTCAAGTCTCTCTGGATGATCAGAGTACGGCTGCTTTCTGTCACTGTATGTCACCGCTCTGTTCTTCTCACACAGAATGAGGTTATAATTTACTGTGTTGGGATCCAGAGTCAGATCACAGAAATCTAAACACATGAAAAATGTGAATGTTAGATATTAATCACAGCATATATTTGTGTGGAGGGTGAGACACTGCGTGTGTGTGTGTGTGTGTGTGTGTGTGTGTGTGTGTGTGTGTGTTTTACACGTACAGTGCAGAAAATCTTCTCTGCTCTTTGGTTCTGAGGGTAAAATCATCTGAACTGCTGCAGCTGTAGAGACACAGAAACAAAATGGAGACAGAAAAATCAGGTGCTGTAAAAGACAGAAACAGTTTAAAGTGATAGAATTTGTGTCTGATGTTTAATCAGCGTTTTATTTTAGAAAACACATTCTCTAGGTGTGGGATTTAAATGAGATTTTTCCCCCTCTGAATGATGGAGAAATAAACTTTATTAATAACATGAGCATGAGCAGAGAGCTGCTTTGGTAACTAAAGACTATAGAGTCTGTGTGTTTTGGGGAAATTTGATGTCTCTCTTTACCGTGCTGCAGAGAAAGTAAAGATTTCCCAGCAGGACAATTTCTCTCACCATGTTTAGGAATTTTGATGAATTCCTCCTGGCAGAATTCCTCGAGTCTCTTTTTCAGATCAGAGAGAGATTTCCTCACTCCATCAAATGAGAGATGTTGATTGACAGTGATGCTGGGTGAGTCCTCACGTCCAGAAGAGACACAGAGAGACTGGAAACTCTACAGAGAGAAAGAAAAACATCATGGAGAAGGAGAAAGGTGGAGAAACATACATGTGATTATACAGACAGGTGTGTGTGTGTGTGTGTGTGTGTGTGTGTGTGTGTGTGT